>JAPKLX010000235.1:68685-150910 GCA_026898415.1 Leonotis leonurus
CCCCCCCCCCCCCCCATACACCAAACCTTGTTCTTTCGGGACCAACAAGTGGTATCAGAGCGAGGTTCATAAGACCATTGTTTTGTTTCACAAGGTTAATACCTACGTGGTCAACTTGAATAGATCTAGAAAATCTTTTTCATCATCTGCATCCTATCTGTCATTATGGAGTCATCTGTTATCAAGGCATGCGAAGAATTCTCCATCCAAGGTTACAGAGAGTGGAGTTTCAGAATCAAGATGTGCCTCAAAGCTTATCACTGCTTGATGTGGAAGGTAATTGAAGAAGGGCCATTAGCCATTACAGAAGAAAAAACTCGTATCACTGAAACAGGAGTGGTCAAAGAGGCTGTACTAAAAGATCCCAGAAAGTACATTTCTGAAGAAAGAAGAGAAGCAAATCTTGATGATTTTGCCAAAGGAGTTATTTCCAGTACTGTAAAAGGAGTCCATCTGGCTAAGATCCAAGATCTTGATACAGCCAAAGAAATGTGGGAAGCCTTGAGAGATCTCAGTCTAGGTTCGGAAGCAATGATTGAGAACAAGTTGTCCCTAGCATGTAACAAGTTTGATGAATTCAAGATGAAACCTGGAGAAACCATCGACCAGATGAAGAACAGGTTCATTGAAGTATTACTTGAAGTTTTTGCCTTCAATAAGAACAAATACACACAGAGAGAGAAGAATCTCAAGATTCTTAGAGCACTGCCACCAAGCTGGGAGATTTATTCAGCAATGCAACCACTACGTGCTGATTTTAACGATCTGTCCGTGGAAGCTCTATTTGATCATTTGGCAGTTCATGAATGTGACATCAGAAGGATTCATGGACCAGATCATTCCTCTAGTAAGAAGAATGAGAACAACTCAAAGAAGGAGAAAGAGACTGCCTTCAAAGCGAAGTGCAAAATAGATGAATCAAAACCATCTGCCGCACCAGAAGAAGGAGGATATGACAAACTACTCAAGGAATTCTCAATGATTGCCAAGATATTAGACAAGATGGAAATCAGATCTAGAAAATATCGAAGGTTCTAGAAAGACAACAAAAGTAGATACCAGAAGAACAAAGAAGCAGAACGATCTGAGGACAAAACAGAAAGTAGAGGTAACGGTAAAATCACTAACCCTAATGACTATACTTGTTATGGCTGTGGGAGAATAGGTCACTTCAAAATAGATTGCCCAGACTTATCTAAAAGTCAAAGAGAAGAACTACGAGCTAAGAGAGATCGAAAACTCAGAGCTCAACGTAAAGCCATGATAGCATAAGAAGACTCTAGCAGCTCAAGTCATCTAACAGATAGTTCATCAGAAGATAATGAAGCATTTTATGCAGGAGAAACAGATGAAGATTGGGATGAGTGCTATATGGGTCTAGACAATGGACTCGACCAGAATGAGGTAAACTCACATGTCTCACTATCTTCAAATAAATATGTCTATGATTCAGGAAATGAAGATGAACCAGAAGTAACATGGGAAGAAATCAATGAGATGTTCAAGAGTTACACCAGCATTAAGAAGCTGTTTTCTGAAGTTATAAAGGAAAATGACAAGCTGAATGATATTGTAAAGTTCTTAAGTGAAGCAAACACCAAGTTTTCTGCACAAATAAATGGTCTTGGAGAGCAGATCAAGACAAAAGATGCAGAGATATATTCACTCAACTCCAAGGTGAAAGATGTAATCCACAGTAAGGATGTAGTGGAAGAGAAACTAAAGAAAAACATGGAGAACATGAGCAAAATCAACAAGAGTCAAGAACGAGCAGAAATGATTATAGATATGCAACAGAAAGGGAGAGTCGGTCTAGGTTACAATGGAAGTTCCAGCAAGACTCAGTTTGTCACTGAAAGGAAGAATATACCAGATCAAATTCAAGATCTCAAGAACAAGAGAGATCAACCCCAGAAGTTGATGATGAAGGAGACAGGAAACAACAGATATCATCAGAAAGAAGGTCAATCTGCTCAATATAAGAAAACAGATAAAAACAAGAAGCAGAAGACACCTCTTAAGATATCCTCGAACAAGAAGAAGAAGATAGACTGGGACAACATTGAGAGAAATCATCCTTATATCTACAAAGCCATAACCAGAACAGATGATACTGGAAGAAAGATTACATGCTATATATGTGTTCTTGATACTAGATTTATCTGGGTCCCCAAGGGAATATTTGCTACTAATCAAGCACCCACTTGTTGAAAGGGTAGCTAAAGTTTATTAATTGCAGGATCGAAGAACTGCAAGAAGAAGCAAAGTAGCAGAGGGAACAGTCTGGATAATTGATATTGGATGTTCAAAACACATGACATGTGATAAGAACGCTCTATCAAATTATGTGGAACGAGAAGGACCACAGGTAACCTTTGGATGTAATTCAAAAGGCTACACCAGAGGCTATGGTAATATAACTATTGGCAAGACCACCATCTCAAATGTTTCGTATGTCGAGGGTCTTAGTCATAATTTATTCTCAGTAAGCCAATTATGTGCAAATGGAAATCAGATTGTTTTTTATGCTAACAATTGTTTTATGAAAAGCAAGGAAGGAGATGAGATTCTTCTTACCGGAAAATTGTAGGACATATTATACATTGTGCAATGGAACAACCAGATTGAGACATGTCTGGTCACTAAGACAGTATCAGAAACTAGTTAGCTATGGCATAAACGACTAAGTCATCTCAACTTCAAGTTAATCAATAAGATTGCACGAGAGAAACTAGTCGAAGGATTACCAGATCAAGTATATGACAAGAACCACATCTGCGAAGCATGTCAAGCTGGGAAACAAATCAGATCATCATTTTCTAGCAAATCTGTTCAGTCTTCTACCAGAATCTTAGAGTTACTACATTTAGACCTATTTGGTCCAGTCAAACCATTAAGTATAAATGGTAGAAAATACACTCTGGTCATCATTGATGATTATTCAAGACTCACATGGGTAATCTTCTTACATAAGAAGAAAGAGACATTGGAAAAGCTGCCACACTTTCTCAATAAAATCACCAAGAAAAAGGAAGTTTCTGTTACAACCATCAGAACAGATCGTGGAACAGAATTCTTAAACCAGAAGATTGAGGACTACTGCAACTGGATGGGAATCACACATCACACATCTGCAGCTAGAACACCTCAATGAGTAGTTGAAAGAAGGAACAGATCATTAAAAGAAGCAGCTCGCACCATGCTTAATGCAACCAGATTACCAAAGAAATTCTGGGCAGAAGCCATCTATACGGCCTGCTATACACAGAACAGATCCTTGGTCACCATCAGACATGGGAAGACACCATACGAAATCTGGAACAACAGAAAGCCCAAGAAACATTACTACCGTACTTTTGGTTATCTGTATCACGCCCCAAATCCCGTGGGACGGCACACGCGCCAAGGGCATGACTGGGCGGGGATAAAAGAAGCGGGGAAGAAAGGGGGCATTGTGTTCGTGTGCATTATATAAGTGAGAGTTGTCCTTGAAAATCGGACATCATATCCTCTATAACTTTGACTTTGCCATTTTACAACCCAAACAGCTAACCAATGCAAAGACAATGCCTATAATAATGAATCTAAAATGAATCATATGCAATATGGAGATAATACAGCTCGAGTCAGGGGAGCGGTAATCCAGAATCCCAAGCGGCCGAATCATCCAAGATGAAATGAATTGGAGATAATACAGCTCGAGTCATGGGAGCGGTAATCCAGAATCCCAAGCGGCCGAATCATCCAAGATGAAATGAATTGGAGATAATACACCTCGATGCATGGGAACAGTAATCCTGAATCCCAAGCGGCCGAATCATCCAATATGAAAGACGGGATTGGAGATAATACAGCTCATCTCGTAGGAACGGTAATCCAAAATCCTCGAGAGGCCGAATCGTCCAATAAGAACCGTCGATCAAAGACGGAGGTTAGTGAGCCTAGCTCGCCAAAAGGAGTCACTCACCCAGCTCACCAAGTGTGGTCGGCATTCGCTCGAACACTACACAAGGGGCCGAGGAGTTGAGCATCCAAGAGGGGCCGACTACTTCTAAGCTCTCCTATGCACGTGTATGCATGTAATGGACAATGATAATATGATAACATGAACCTTTATTAATAATGGCCGATGAGGCCTTCGTGGAATGAGAAAATGATCTTAGACTTTAAACATATATATTATCACACACATATACGTGAATGATAATTATTTCATAAATATCATAACATACGTGAGCATGGCAGCGGAAATTCTTATGTATAGAACGGTAAACCGTTCTCGTGATGAAGCAATCGTCATCCCAATAACACCATTCCTCAGCCACACACATCATGCTGCTTCCTTAGCCTGTGAAAAATTTTGTAAAACGTGGGGTGAGTACTAGTGCACTCAGTTGGGTTTTTCATAAAACGAAAAACATAGTCTCTGTTCAGTATACTTACCTTAGAAGGTTTTAAAACAAAAATAACTTCTAAGTAAGCAAAATATTTGTGCATAAATTAAACATGACCCGGCATGACGTTACTCTTATATAGGTTATGTCCCGGGCCTTTTACCACCGACGGATCATAAACATTCAGTCAAATAGGGCTCGGCGAACCGTACACCCTAACATAGCATGAGTCAAAACCCGATGGTGATCAACCCACCGCAGTAGAGACTAAGTGATCACAGTCCTTAAATCGACGTGTTAGGCCGAATAAGAACTCCCGGCGGTCGATAAGAGCATTAAACAGTCCATACCTTCGTGAAAACATTTTAACAGAGATCCATGCATTTTTCATTTAAAGAAAAGAGTTTAATAACTCAAAATACGTATATATCCCCAACCTTTCACCGATGATATTCCTTGATTACGGGAAAACCGTAAATCCTTATGAGCTCAAATTTCAGTGCTAGGTACCTGTTAGTCATAGGGAATATATTTTGGCTTTAATTTCCAAAAAGGAACTATAGATAAGTAGTACTAAATTTTTAGGCTCAATATTATTCTTTTTATCACGTAATAAATTAATTTGGCAGCAACCGGACTTTCAAATGATTTTGGCCAAGAAGGCAAAAATACTCCGGATATTATTCCCTATAGGAATATGTATAAACATTTTTAAAATATGAAACTTTACCTCGAAGCTTAATCGAGAAGATTCGTAGTCTTTTTCGGATATATGAAAATTGGACAGATGAAAATTAATGAAACCTCTTTCAGAAAATCCTATATTTTTTTCTCTACATGTACTATAAATTTTATCGAAAAATGATTGACCATGAATATTTTCCCTTTAGAAAAATATGAATAATGCAATAAATCATGACATGCCGATCCTAACCGGGATTCAAATCTAAAATTCAATCCGGCAGAATAACGGATCTTATGGTCAGAAACATAAAACCTTAAGGGACCTTAGCCATCTGATAGACCAATAGTCATGAATGGGACAATGAATGAAGAAGAGAACGGAGGAGAAAGAATGAAAATAATGATATCGAAACGATGGCGATGGAGACTCGACGGCGGCTGAGCCATCTTTGTCAAGCTCCATGCCTACCTTCAACCTTATCCTGACGTACCTTTATTTTAAATCGATACTAAATTCTCGAACCGGCAGAACCTCGATACCCGATAATGATAGAAAAAGAAGAGGGAGGAGGAGAAGAAGAGAGAGGAGAAGCAGAATGAAGCAGAGTTGCTTCTGAGGAAATGAGCGAGAAGCTCTGGCCGTCTCTCCCCATATTTATAGGTGAGAATTTATTTTTTTAATATTATTATTATTATATTATATTATATTTATATTATTATTATATTATTATTAATGCTTAAACCTTAAAACGTCGTAACTTCTGCACACGACCTCCTTTTTGGGCAAACCTAACGTCAACATCTCCCTTTCTTCATACTCTACACAATGACTATAATATTGATATAGTTTTGGTCATGCATGGAAAAACTATTTTTTTTTAACGACGTGCTTAAACTTTAAAAATTCGTAGCGGTTGCATACGAACTCCTTTTTGGATAAACATAGTGCCAAAAATTTTCTTTTGAAAAACTCTACGCAAGGAGTATAATATGTATATACTTTCGACTTATGCATGAAAAGTTCATTTTTTTAAATAAACCTTTTAAAAAGCTTTTCCGGTCTGCCAAATTAACATGGTAGGTCCTAATAGGCTCTAAGTTTTTCCTAAAATTCTTATTTCATCATACCTAGAACCCTTAATAGTTAGAATACTTAAAAATATAATTAAAATTTTAGTGGGATATTACAGTTACATCCATAATAATGGGAAATCTCAGTTGAAAACCTTTGATAGTAAAGCTGACGCTGGAATATTCTTAGGATATTCTGATGTTAGTAAAGCTTATAGGGTTTACAACAAGAAGACTCATATTGTGGAGGTAACACCTCATATTGTTTTTGATGAATCTTTTATCAATGACAGAGAGTTAGGTGATGATCATACACAAGGCCAGAACAAAGATAAGAGAACAGAAGGAATTCTGCTAGAAGATATTCTTATCTGGAATACAGCAGAAGACAATGATATTGATGTTCCATCTAATGCTGAAACAATAAGCTCACAGCAAAGGGGAACAGAACATATCATTCTGTATCTTAACAGATCAATAACTCCACCAGAAGATAATCAACCAGAAGAAGAAGACAATATTGAGCAAGACCAAGATCAACCAAAAGAATCAAGAGACACAAATGATTGGAATAATAATCAAGAAATCGAAGAACCAGAAGTTGAAAATCCTTTTCAAACATCTCATCCAGAATTCGAGGACCCAACAAATGAACCAGAACCTGAGATATCAGAAGAAGAGATGTCCAGCAGAAGGAGATGGATACAAGACAATCATCCTCCTGAACAAATTGTTGCGAACCCAGCAGATCGAGTGAGAACTAGAAGAATGCATGGAGAAAATGCACTTCTTAGTTGCTATTTATCACGTGTTGAACCCTCTGATACTTATGAAGCACTCAAAGATGCAGACTGAGTCATTTCTATGCAGGAAGAACTCAACGAGTTTAAGAGAAACCAGGTCTGGTATATAGTAGACAGACCAAAACATCAGGGAGTGATAGGTGTAAAATGGGTATTCAAGAATAAACGAGATGAGAACGGTGAAGTAGTCAGAAACAAAGCTAGACTTGTTGCAAAGGGATACAGTCAACAGGAAGGTATCGACTTTGACAAGACATTTGCACCGGTTGCTAGATTGGAAGCAATCAGACTATTCCTCGCATATGCAGCATACAAGAAATTCAAAGTGTACTAGATGGATGTTAAAAGTGCATTCCTAAATGGTATATTCGAAGAAGAAGTATATGTTGAGCAACCACCTGGTTTTGAAGAAGGAAATCCAGACCAGAAAGTATACAGATTAGCTAAAGCTGTCTATGGATTGAAACAGGCACATAGAGCGTGGCATGAAATGTTGTCAACATTCCTGCTGGAATCAGGTTTCAGAAGAGGTTCCGTTGACAAGACACTGTTTGTCATCAAAGTCAAAGAACATATCCTTTTGGTCCAGATATATGTCGATGACATAATTTTTGGATCACAATCTCCCTATTTATGTGATAAATTTGCTGAACTAATGAAGAATAAATATCAAATGTCCATGATGGGCGAGATGAATTTCTTTTTAGGTTTGCAGGTAAAGCAGTTAGCAGATGGTATCTTTATAAATCAAGCAAAATACATCAACGATCTGCTAACTAAATTTGGGATGAAAGACAGCAAATCAGTTAAAATCCCAATGCAAACCAACGGGGAGATAGATCCAGATCCAGAAGGCAAACCAGCAAACATAACACAATACAAAGGCATTATTGGCTCACTATTGTACCTTACGGCAAGTCGACTAGATATCACATTTGCAGTTGGAGTACGTGTCAGATATCAAGCCAACCCCAAAGAATGACATATGGAAACTGTCAAAAAGATGCTTAGATATCTTAAAGGAACAACTCACATTGGTCTCTGGTATCTGCGTGACGACAACTTTGAACTAACAGGCTATTCTGACTCAGACTATGCAGGATGCAAACTAGACAGAAAGTCTACTTCTGGTACATGCCAGTTTCTTGGAAAAAAGTTGATATCTTGGTTTTCAAAGAAACAGACATCTGTTGCCACATCAACAACAGAAGCAGAATACATGGCTGCTGGAAGCTGTTGTGCGCAAATCCTGTGGTTGAAACAGCAACTAAGGGATTACGAGATTGAAGTAAAGGAGATACCTATATTTTGTGACAGTTCAAGCGCAATAGCTATAACACAGAATCCATTACTCCATACAAGGTGCAAACATGTTGATGTGAGACACCATTTTATTAGGGATCATGTGGAGAGAAAGCATATCCAGATCGAGAAGATTCACACAGATATCCAACGTGCTGACATTTTGACTAAAGCTCTACCAGAAGAAAGATTTAAGATGCTATGTGGAAAGCTTGGATTACTAAGTCTGGATGATAGAAGAACAGAAGGTCACCAGAATGTGAACAACAGAAAGTCACCAGATTGTTAACAACAGAAAGTCACCAGATTGTTAACAACAGAAAGTCACCAGAATGACGAACCAGAATGTCTACCAGAATGACAGAATGCCAAACAAGTTGGAAATAAAGATTTCACGTGTCATAACTTACTCAGATTGAAGAAAGTGCCACGTGGAAATTATTTTTTCTTCTAAGTCAAGGGGGAACTTTTTGAGGAAATTGAAGCGTCCTAGATAAAAGACGTCACTTTCCATAATCAATCTCCTAGATTACAATCTGTAAAGTTATTTTCTAACCTAGATTTGTTAAATCTTCTATACTTATGATGATTAGCACACCTTTGGGAAACTGTGATCGAGAAAATCTCTGCAAGAAAAGGGAAAAGGAAAGTTGCAGTGGAGATTGAGATACGCACACGCTTGCCAACAACCCTAGGATCTAGAGCGTATATCACACGCAAGGAAAGGCGGCAAAATAAAGGACTAAAGCGGGAAAACCTAAAAGGGAGATACTCATTCAACCCTTCAATTTTTTATCCCTTTCATCTGTGCCGTTGATTATTTTGTTATATATATGCGCTATTCTTCACTGGACTATTCACCTTCACTTACATCGCACTGAGCACTTCTTTCTCTAAGCACTTAAGAATTTCCCAGACTCGATTTCTCTGCAAACTCTTTCAAAACATCTTGCGTTTGATCATGGCACCTCAAACTTCCTTGTTTCTTCAACATGTGGCCGAGGTTCAGAAGTTTCTATCCCCTGAACCCTATGCAGTCTTCGATACTCACAGGTTTCGCAAACTCGAAGAAATTTTTGCCATGGTTACACGCTGCAAAGGTTTTTAAGTTCATTTATCTTTCATATATCTGCAACTTGCTACGCGTGTTTTCCTATTGCTTTACTTTCCTTATGAAAAAAATGCTGTATAGTGTGTATTAACTGTTTATGAGTTTGGATATTCATACTTGTTAATAACATATAAACTGATGAATATACATATATGCTCTGTGTAAGTTCTCATGGTGTTAGGATTCTGCAACATTGTTACATCACACCCCAACATGTTCTTGGCGAAACAAGTAGCAACATTTTATCTGACATGGCAGAGTGATAAAAATGGTAATGAAGCCAATGTGTTGATGCCAATCGGGGACAGGACGAGTAAAACAACATACAATGTCATCTCAATGATCAACCAGGCGTACCGGTTGAAAGATGAAGACCTGACATTGGACGACATCACCTCTTAACAACTGAAGGAGGCAGTGGAAATCGTGATGGTGATACCCATCGCATATACTGGAAGAATGTTTCAACGATCCTTACTTCAACTAGGCTTCAAGTTGTTGCTTGAATTGGTTCAAAGAATCTTCCTCAACCACAGTAGATCCTACGATCAAGTGACTCCGGAGAAGTTCCGAATTCTCACGGCAGTTGTACTCAATCTCAAAGTCAACTGGAGCAGAATTCTGTTTAACTTGATGGCTAAAGAAGCCAAGCTGGTTACCTATACCAAAGATAGCCGAGGACGAGGTGTTTCGGTGGAAGTCAGAAGGAACCTAAGGCACTCCACCAAAGTCAGCCTAATGGTGAAGAAAATTTTCAAACAGCAAGTCTGGGAGGATGCTGTTGAATTCAATTCAAGTCTCACTATACCTAAAGATCAACACCAGCTCGAAATGTCTCTAGGACTTTCTCCAGCATATTTCAACAAAATAACGGATGAGGTGCATCGTGTGGCACTTCTTGAGATGGGCAGTTCTAATCCAACATTGATGCCAGCTACCAAAGGTGTTGAAAAACAAAAAGGCAAGGCCACCAAGGAGAAAGTGGTGAACGAAAAGATAGCTCGCAAGCCTTCAGTCAAAAGAGGAAGTTCTGTAGAAACAGAAACTTCTGCCTCTCAGCCTAAACAGAAGAGGCATAGATTGAGGAAAGTTGAGTCCTCACCACCACCAGAAGCAGCAGCAAAACATTTTGAACAACCAGAACACACCAGAACAGAGCAAAGAGAGGAGGTCTCGCAAGCAGAAACAGTACCAACAGAGGCTCCACTAACTGAACCAACATTTGTGGAACCAGAATCGAGCTACAACCCGCATCAGGAGAGAGATTTTTCTCCAGCCAGAACACCCACACCCTCACCAAACAGAATGGAGAGAATAAGTGAGGATGAAGAGGAGGCTGAATCCACTGATGAGGAGGAAGAGAAGAAACGCCAAGCAGAAGGTGTTATCAACTTACTGGAAAATGAAGCAGAACACTCTGTGCTGCAAGAATTTCCTGGTATTCACCTTCTTCACGAGAGTCTGGGAGCAGCCAAGCGCGTGAAATTCTACTTGCTGGTCAAGGACAGCGAGTACTACATATTCGATGCGCTGCTCCAGACTAGAACAATTGAAGAATTAAAGAAGAAAGAAGCAACTCTGCTCAGCCTACTTCAAGCCACCACAGTCAAAGAAATCAGACAAGAATACCCTCAACTCATTCTTGCGCTCATGAAGCATGAGGCAGGACTTTTGAAGATCGATCTAAAATCATTTTACACGAGTAAAAAGGATTTCTTTTTTAGTGTACCAGAAGAAACAGCTGAACAAGATGTCCCAATGGAAGAACCTGCTCAAACAGAACAAAAACAACCACCATCAGAACAGGGAGCAGAACAACCCAAGAAGCCTGCAAAGAAAATCCCAATCATCACCTTGACCCTGTGGATGATATCCCAGTGGGACAGACCGTTGATGGGGAACCAACCAATGAGTTATACACTCAAGGCGCTGCACAGAAACTCAAGAAAAATGTTAATTTCCAAAACCTGGAAGAGCTATTGGAAAAGGAGCCCAAAGCCTTCAACAATTACCAGATAGACAACCTGATTACTCTACGGGTTGAAGATTGTCTGACAGATACTTGCAATACTCTCCAAGAAAAGGCCACCCAGATACTTTCTAATTTTAATCAGCATCAAAAAGACTATGTCAACGATATGGATCGTGATATCAGAAGAAAGCTCAGAACAGTCCAGAAGGAGCTTGACAAAAAGATTGATGATGACAGACTAGCCAACAAAGCCGAACAAGCAAAACACACTCTTCAACTGGAAAGTGTAGAAAAGCAGACACAGAAGGCAACCACCTTGGTCGCTGATCTTTTGGTCAAGCAGCAGGAAACCATCGATACTGCAGTTGGACAGAAGATTGCACAACTCACTACAGAACTGAAGGAAACTGTTGCCCTATCCATTCATTCTCAATTCGCCACTTTTGAAAATGAGAAATTTGCGGAACTAATGAAGAAACATCAGACGGATGTTTTAAATGACCTGCTATATCTGAATCCAGAAGAATTCGAGCACCAAACCACCCGCATCACTGCTGTCGAAGAGCTTCAAGAAACATATGACAAAACCTTGTCCACTATGAACAGCAGACTCGAGCAGAAATTGCATGCATCTGACCAGACAGTCAATATGCTGCTTGGGTACAAGGCTGGCGCTGAAGAGAAAATGGAGAAGATGACGGAGGAGATTGCCTCACTTCGCACACTCATCACGACCCTATTTGATGATGTCAAAAAGGGGGTAATCTCGGGAGGCAAAGGCAGCAGAGGCAGAAAGAGCATAGCAAAAGAAACAGAAGCAACAAGAGAAGAAGCAGAAACCCCTGTGGCTAAAATGGGAAAATCAGTAAGAGAAAGGCCTACCAAACCACCAAGACCAGATCCCACTCTTCTTGGAACAGAACAAGCTCAACCAGAACAGGCCTCTGATATGCAACGGACCCCCAGTGACAAAGGCAAGAAGCCAATTGATGAGGGTGATCAGATAGCAGAACTGTTATTGTTTGGGGTGAACATGGAGCAAGCCTGTGATCCCATGTTCAGAGCGCAGTTCTACAAGGAACAAGCAGAAAGGGAGAAGAAAATTGCTGCTCAGGAAGCCAAGGAGATATCCTTCCAAACACCCTTCTCCTCGCCATCATCTGCAGAACGTTCACAACAGCAGTCCTCTCAATCAACTACCCAATCGAAGAAAAGAAAGAAGAAAGCCTTCTCATGGAACCTGTCCTTGAAGAAACAGACACCTATTGATGCATGGGTTCCAGAAGGTGATCAAAATGACTGGGAGAAGGTCAAACAAGGATTTATTTTGAACAGATACTTTCTGAAGGAGACAACATACTCAGAATCAACTCCAGATGAAGACTTCATTCGATACCTGGAAAACATCAGTGACCAGAGCCTAATACAGAGGATCAGAACAGCTAAATCTGATGCCAAAATCCAGCTTAAGGCCCCAGAAAAGGAATACATGGTATGCCCAACAATTCCAGGCAGCAACATTCCAGACAAGACCTACATTTTGAATTACATCAATCAACTGGCCAAAATCAAAGGATATAAGATCTACAACCACGATCCCAATAATGCCAGGGTGAGAGATGGAATCTATGATAGCATTCAGCTGATCTCCGACGCCCAAAGAGAGAAAATGAAGAAGGGAGGAGCTTCCAGATGGTTTTCATAATTATTCTTGCCTTGTCTGTTTCTGATGAACTTTTGACTTTTGTCTTTCTGATTACCACTTGTACTCATCACTCTCATACTTATATATGTGGTTTTTCTAAAGATAAAATCTCATTGCCCAGAAAGTTATATTTCTGCTCTTGATTGTTATACAAACTCATATAACAATCTGCTAACCTCACCAGAACATTCTATATGTTACCTTGATTATTCTTTTAAGTGTGGTTTCGACATCATCAAAAAGGGGGAAATTGTTGGGAACCCCATAAATTATTTTAAGTTTTGATGATGTTCTCTCAAAAACACACTTAGGATTATTCATGTTTTGTATTACTTTTATCTGTTTCATATGTGACAGAAACATTGAAAGTGTTTCTGTTAGGAGAACCTATTATTATTTTGATATGTCTTGTTTAGGTTCCAACCAGATGTCAGAAGGATCAGAATGATACGAGAAAGTTGAACCAGAAAGCCTCAACCAGAAAGTTGAAGGAAATTAACTCTAACAGAAAGTTGAACCAGAAAGCCTCAACCAAAAAGTTGAAGGAAATCAACTCAGACAGAAAGTTGAACCAGAAACTCTCAACCAAAAAGTTTAACCAGATCAACATTCAAATGATGACATCAGATGAATTGTCTATGAATCCCAAAGTCTAAACTAAGCCTTTCGTGCCACAAAAGGAAGAGAATCAATCAATACAAGAAAAGGAAAGCAGATCTGTCAAACGATCTGCTTACCATACTTGGAAGATTCTGTCAACTTCATTAGAAGGCAAAGGAGATAATCTGGGGATTCACTATCCTTGATTGGTGAAATCACATTTACTTCAAATCAATCAAGCTCAATGGTTAGAATTTCAAAAATTCTAAATCTATAAAAACTCGGAACAAAGACTGGCAGATATACATGTGAATAAGATCATTTAGCATTTCAAGCTACTCTGCCCAGAAATCATCTCAACTATCGAAGCACTTACTGAGAAAAGACTTCAACCAGTTCGTGTTCCGAACCGTTCGTAATCGTAATCACACCTTGATTCAAGTCTGTCATATCGAGAGAGAAAGAAGGAGATCTTTACCAGCTAGTAGTTTTCTAGTGGATTAATGTGAAGAGATCCTGTTTACAGTAGTTTTTCTGTAAGTTGTAAAGGGACACGACCCTTATTCGTGCATAAGTTTCAACTAGGTTGTGTTTGAAGCTTGTGGCTCGTTCTCAGCGAGTATAAATAAGAAGAGTATCCTAGTAGTGGATAACTAATCCAGTTTGGATTAGACCGTGGACGTAGGGGGTTTCCCGAACCACGTAAAATAACTGCGTTATTTACTTTCTACATTTATATTCCAGTTGTTTTATTCACTATCTGTCATACTCATTCAAACTGCACTCTTAATCAATCTCCTAAATATTCAGTTAAGTTTTCAAAATATTTTCTAACAAAGAGTACCGACTAAGTCCACCATTATTCCGCACACAATACACCGTTGGAGAATTCTACTTGGACAGAACAAGATCGATTAGATAGTCGATCTGGTCTGACATTTTGAGCAATTTGTAATACAGAAAGCTTAAATCTCTCTTATTAAATTAGACAAGTAAAGTGAAAGTTTGGGTTTGGTGTATTGCCCCCCCCCCCCCTACACCAAACCTTGCTCTTTCAGGAACAACAACTTCTGATTCCCGTTGTGTAACATTGTGTTCCTCAATACTGCTGGATATTGTGTTAGGTGGAACAGTTTGGGCTTCAACAGGAGGTAGAACAGCTCCCCCTTGATATACGTCGTCTTCTTTTTTCACCTCTTTGTTCATGCTGTGGAGTTTTTGGTGCTGAAAACTCCTGACACACTCCCTTTTCATTGCAAAAACTCGTAAATTGTGAGTTCTCATACTCACGGCCATTGTCAGATCTTATACGAGATATTATAGCATCAAATACATTAGCAACGTGAGCAAACATATTTCTGAACATCTCAAATGTTTCAGATTTGTCTCGTGAAAAATATGTGCATGTGAAATAGGAAAAATCATCTACCACAACTAGTACATACCTTTTGCCACCAATACTTTCCACTTCCATGGGTCCTACCAGATCCATATGCAGAAGTTCAAAGCATCGGTTGGTGCCAAAGTGTTGCTCAAGGTGTTGTAGAGTGACGCATGCAATTGTTTTCCTCTTTCACAGTCTCCACATACAATTTCGTCAGCCTTCCCAAGATTTGGTAGACCTCGTACTACATCCATTTTGACCAACCTGCCAAGGTTTCGAAAGTTAGTATGGCCTAATCGTTTGTGCCAGAGTATAACATCATCAATTTGCGCCTTGTTGCATTTTAGGTTATCAGTCATATAACAATTGTTTGACGACCTTTGACCTGTCATGATACACAAGTTTCTGTTATTGTATACTTCACATGAATCATTGGTAAATTTCACATGCATGTTACCATCACATAATTGACTTATTCTGATTAAGTTTGCCATAAGCCCTTACACATGATACACATTTGTTAAAGAAGGCAAACCAGGAACATTAAGTGTACCTCTCCCTACGATTTTACCTTTCGAACCTCCACCGAAGGAAACATTTCCTCCGTCGTAAGTCTCATAGTTGGAAAGAAATGTTTTGTTACCTGTCATGTGGCGTGAACATCCGCTGTCAAAGTACTAAGAACCTGAAATGTTAGTTTTTAATGTTGTATAAAAAACATTACATGTTAGATCAGCTTTCTTTACCCATATCATTTTGGGTTGTTGTGGCAGCTCAAAGTATGACTTGTCATCCCTTTTCTTTTGATAACAAAAAGGTTTTATGTGGCCTGGTTTGAGACAGTAATGACATATATATTTCCTTCTACGTCTCTTACCTTTTCTCTTACCTTTCTTACTATTTCCTGCTTGAGAGGTGTTTTGCTTTGTCTGTGTTCGTGGATCTGTAACCACAACATCTGCTTTAGTATTGGATGTTTCTGCTGTCGATGTGGACCCACAACAGAAGACAGTTGGTGCAGCATATCCAAGGCCCCTTTTACTAGATTTGCATTGTCCATGATCTCTTGAAGCGAATAAGTCCCAGTGTTCCACTTGTGAATGGTCAGCTGTGCCTCTTCAAGTTGGAATTTCACCTTGGTGAGCTCTATATCGCGTTGTGTGATCAACACCTCCTGTTTTGCTTGGGCTTCCTTGAGTCGTGTTATCACAGCTGTTGAGGTCACCAGATCTCGTGCTTGTTGTTTCCATTTTCCCAAGCTTCTTTAATCCTTCTATTATAGTGAAAGCATTGTCATCACATTCTTCACTATATGTAGGTTCTATGTTATCCTCAACACTTCCTGCAGCATCAACAGAGGCATTTAGGCAAAACAAGTTAGAATAGTAGTTAGAATCATACCTGTCTGAGAAAGCTTCAGCATCAGCATATTGGCCTGATCTTTCCTGAGGTGTTATTGTCACATGTAGTGCTATGTTCTCATACAGTGCTTCATCAATATCTTCAAAGAACTCATGCTCATCATCATTCCACGACACCCAATAGGACTTTCCCCTTTTTCGAAGTGTATTGGCGCACTGATTTGCAAAGTGCCCAAAACCTCTACATTCATGGCATTGTACACTGTCGAGTTTGTGAGGAGTTTTCCTAACAGGAGGTCTTCTCTGATTGTTATCGTTCTTTGGGGGTTGATAGTATTCCAGACGCGGTATATCTCGCTCCTTGGGTCTTTCTTTGTTCTTATCTCAATTGAATCCTCTCACCATTCAATTAAACTTACTGGTGATCATGGCGACATAGTCTCCTTCATGAATTTCTTCCACTTCTTCGGATTCACTAGACTCCATTATGTCAGTCAACTTACTACATGAGGGTGACGAGATTGTGTCTACTGTGAGGGCCATCGTTTTCTTCTTCGTGAATGTCCCTCTTGCCTCTAGATTCATCTCATAGGTCTTGAAGGAGTTCATGAGGTCCGTGAACTCAATTGTATTCACAGCCTGTGATGTTTCAATAGCTGTTACCTTCATGTCGAACCGAGATGGTAAAGTGCAAAGTGCTTTCGAGACAAGAATTTTGTTACTCAACGCATCTCCCAGATCTTGACACTCATTTGAAATGTCAAGAATCTTCTTTGTGTAGCTGGAAATGTCTTCATCTTCCTCCATCTTCAAATTTTCAAATTGAGAGGCGAGAATCCGTAGACGTGACTGCTTAACGCTGGTGTCACCTTCACAGTGCCTTTGCAAGATATCTCAAGCATCCTTAGCACAGGTACAATTCTTGACCAGTTTGAACATGTTAATGTCAACTGCCGAGAGAATTGCATTGAGTGCACGATCATCGAGCGTAGCAGCCTCAACTTGATCAAGTGACCATGAGCTTTGTGGTATTGGAACCACATCACCATGTGCGTCAGTGGCCTTTGGTGGTGACCACCCATTTTCCACAGAAATCCACGCTCTTCGTCTAAAGACTTAATGTATGAGCGGGTACGTATCTTCCAGTACGAGTAATTCGAGCCATCCAAGACCGGAGGCTGAAATACTCCAATATTGTTTGGATCCATCAATGTGTTAAAGTCGTGATACTGTCAGGACCACACTCAGTGTGTCGAGTGATGGCTCTGATACCACTTGAGAACCTACACGGAATCTGGTCGCTGAGAACGAGCCAGAAGTTTCGGACACAATCTGGTCGAAACTTATGCACGAATAAGGGTCGTGTCCCTTTATAACTTACAGAAAACTACTGTAAACTGGATCTCTTCACGTTAATCCACTAGAAAACTACTAGCTAGCAAAGATCCCCTTCCTCCTTTCTCAATAAGACAGACTTGAATCGAGGTGTGATTACGATCACGAACGGTTCGTAACACGATTTGGTGAGTAGAAATCTTCTCAGTAAATGCTTCAATGGTAGAGATGATTTATGGGCAGAGTTACAGCTTGTAGATGGTAGATGATCTTGAATACGTATATTGCTCTCACTTGTCTCAGCCAGTCTTTGTTCCGAGCTTTTATAGGTGTAGAATTTGAAATTCTAACCATTGATCTTGATTGGTTTGAAGTTAATGTGATTTCACCAATCAAGGATAGTGAATCCCTAATTTGTCTCCTCTTGCCTTCTAAGGGGTTGACAGTATCTTCTAGATATGGCAAGCAGATCGTTTGGCAGATACTGCTTTCCTTTTTCTTGTTTTAATTGATTCTCTTCCTTCTATGGTATGAATGACGTAGCTCAGGCTTTGAGATTCACCAACATTTAGTTTGATATCATCTGGTTTCCACTCTTAAGTGTTGATCTGGTTGTAGCCGTTCTGGTCGAAGTCGATCTGGTCATAGTTGATCTGGTTGAAAACCGGATGACATCGATCTGGTCATAATTGATCTGGTTCAACACGTTCTAGTTGAAGTTTATCTGGTCCAACACGATCTGGTTGAAGATGATCTGGTCCAACAGAATTTCACTTCGAGATGAGTTGATTCTGCTGAGTGTTCTGGTGAGAACAGATGGTTATCCTGATGAGTCTTGTTTTAACGTTCTGGTCCTTTTGGCAGAATGACTTTTATAGGATAAAGTCATTCACAAAATAAGACATTTCAAAGACAGAACAAGGATCAGTTCTCCTATTAGATACACTTTATATATTAGTGTTTTGTTACATATGGAGCAGATCGAGGTAACAAAGAACATAAATAAACCTAAGTGTGTTTTCGAGAGAACATCATCAAAACTTAATTTTATTTGTGGGGTTCCCAACAATTTCACCCTTTTTGATGATGTCGAAACCACACTTTACAAGATAACCTAAGTAAAGCATTTTAACATGATAAGATTAGCAGATTGTTATTTGAGTTTATATAACAATCAAGAACAGAAATGTAAGTTTCTGGACAATGAGACTTTGTCTTCAAAGAAAGCACATATATTAATATGAGTTGATGAGTACAAGTGGGAAGCAGAAAGACAAAGTTCAAAAACAGAGACAGATGTTTAAAGATAAATCCATTTAAGAAAACCATCTGGATGCTCCTTCTTTCTTCATCTTTTCTCTTTGGGCGTCAGAAACTAGCTGGATGCTTTCGTATATCCCATCTCTCACTCTGGCATAATTTTGATCGTGATTGTCGATCTTGTACCCTTTGATTTTGGCCAGTTGATTGATGTAGTTCGAAATATATGTCTTGTCTGGGATGTTGCTGCCTGGAATCGTTGGACACACCATATATTCTTTTTTCGGAGCTTTGATCTTGATTTTGGCTTCTAATGCGGCTGTTCTGATCCTTTGTATCAAGCTCTCGTCGCTAAAGTTTTCCAGATACCTATTAAAGTCCTCATCTGGTGTCGATTCAGAATAGGTTGGCTCTTTTAGAAAGTATTTGTTTAAAATAAATCCTTGCTTAACCTTCTCCCAGTCGTTCTGATCCTCACTTAGAACCCATGTATCAATTGGTGTCTGCTTCTGTAGAGAAAGGTTCCATGAGAAAGCCTTTTTCTTCTTCTTCTTGGACTGAGTGGTAGATTGGGAGGACTGCTGTTGAGAACGTTCTGCAGAAGATGGCGGAGAGAAGGTTGTCTGGAAAGATTTCTCCTTGGCTTCCTGAGCAGCTATTTTCCTCTCCCTTTCTGCTTGTTCTTTGTAGAACTGTGCTCTGAACACTGGATCACAAGCTTGCTCCATATTAACTCCAAACAACAGCAGTTCTGCTATTTGTTCTCCCTCATCTACTGGCTTTTTACCCTTGTCTTGAGTCTGCTGCCTCTGTGTATGGACATCTGGTTCAAAGAGAGTAGGGTCTGGCCTTGGTGGTGTAGTAGGCCTCTCCTTCACTGATTTTCCCAGACCAGCAGCTGGTGTTTTTGCTTCTCCTCCTGCTTCCTCTGGTTCTGTCAACAGGTCTTTCTCTTTGCTCATACCTTGCTTCCTTTGCCTCTTGTGGAGATTTCCCCCTTTTCGACATCATCAAATAGAGACTTGATGAGCGTGCGAAGTGAGTCAATCTCCTCCTTCATCTATTCCATCTTCTCTTCAGCATCAGACTTGAACCCAAGTAACAAATTCACTGTCTGGTCAGATGCGTGCAGTTTCTGTTCAAGTCTGCTGTTCATTGTGGCGATTGTTCTGCCATAGGTTTCTTGTAATTCTTCTACTGCAGATATCCGAGTGCTTTGATGCTCAAATTCTTCAGGATTCGGATAGAGCAGATCATCCAAAACATCCATCTGATGTTGCTTCATTAATTCCAGAAATTTTTCATTTTTGAAGGCAGCACATTGAGAATGTATGGACAGAGTGGCTGCTTCCTTCATCTCAGCAGTAATCAGATCAGCCTTTTGTGCAACTACATCTTCGATGGTCTCCTACTGTTTGATCAGAAGGTTAGCTACGAGTGTGGTTGCCTTCTGTGCTTGCCCTTCTATGCCTTCTAGGCGGATAGTGAGTTTTATTTGTTCTGCTTCGTTGGCCAATCGGTCATCATCAATCTTCTTATCAAGCTCCTTCTAAACTGTTCTGAGCTTTCTTCTGATGTCGAGAACCATATCATTAACATAGTCTTTTTGGTGCTGGTTGAATGGGTTGCCTTTTCTTGAAGTATGTTGCAGGTGTCAGTCATGTGATCTTCAACCCGAATAGTGATCAGGTTGTCGATCTGATAGTTGTTGAAAGGTCTGGTTTCTCTTTCCAATAGTTCCACCATCTTATAGAAATGGACATTCTTCCTTAGCTTCTGTGCGATCCTCGGAGTGTACAACTCATTGCTTGGTTCTCCATCGATAGTCTGCCCCACTGGAATGTCATCAACTGGGTCAAGGTTGATGACAGGAATTTTCTTTGTTGCCTTCTTGGGCTTTTATGTTTCTTGAACTGGTGGTGGTTGTTGTTGTTCTGATTGAGCAGGTTCCTCCATCTGGACATCTTGTTCTGTTGCTTCATTTGGTACACTTAAGAAGAAATCCATTTTATCAGAATAAAAATTTCAGATCGATCTTCAGAAGGCTTGCCTCATGCTTCATGAGCGCAAGAATGAGTTGTGGGTATTCTGTTCGTACTTCACTTACAGTGGTGGCTTGAAGTAGGCTAAGGAGAGTGGCTTCTTCCTTTTTCCATTCCTCAATTGTTCTGGTCTGGAGCAGCGCATCAAATATGTAGTACTTGCTGTCCTTGACCAGCAAGTAAAATTTTACGCGCTTGGCTGCTCCCAGACTTTCTGGCAGAAGATGGATACCATGGAATTCTTGTAATACAGAATGTTCTGCTTCATTCTCCAACAAGTTGATAATGCCCTCTGCTTGGCGTTTCTTCTCTTCCTCTTCGTCAGCAGATTCTGCCTCCTCTTCATCCTCACTTATTTTCTCCATTCTGTTTGGACAAGGGGTGGGTGTTCTGGCTGGAGAGAAGTCTTTCTCCTGATGTGGGTGAAAACTGGTTTCTGGTTCCACAAAGAATGGTTCTATTTGTGGAGCCTCTGGAGATGCTATTTCCGCTTGTGTCGTCTCCTCTCCTTGTTCTGTTCTGGTGTGTGATGGTTGTTCAGATTCTGGTAAAGAGTGTTATGTTGCAGCTTCTGGTGGTGGTGGGGATTCTTGAACCTTCCTCAGTCTTCGCCTCTTCTGCTTAGGCTGAGAAGCAGAAGTTTCTGTATCAACGGAGCTTCCCCTTTTGACAGTTGGTCTGCGTGCTACCTTCTCTTTCACCACTTTCTCCTTAGATGCCTTGCCTTTCTGTTTTTCAACACCTTTGGTAGGTGAAATCCAAGCAGGATTAGAACTCCCCATCTCCAGAAGTGTCACGCGATGCACTTCATCCGTGTTTTTGTTGAAAAGTGCTGGAGTAAGTCCTAAAGACATCTCGATTTGGTGTTGATCTTTAGGTATGGTGAGGCTGGTATTGAATTCAACAGCATCCTCCCAGACCTGCTGTTTGAAAAACTTTTCCATCATCAAGCTGATTTTGGTGGAGTGCCTCAGGTTCCTCCTAACTTCTACCGAAACGCCACATCCTCTGCTATCTTTGGTGTATGTAACCAACTTGGCTTCTTTAGCCATCAAATCAAAAAGAATTCTGCTCCAGTTCACTCTGAGATTAAGTACAACCGCTGTGAGAATTCGGAACTTCTCGGGAGTAACTTGATCATAGGATCCACTGTGGTTGAGGAATATCCTTTGAACCAATTCGAACAATAGCTTGAAGCCAGGTTGAAGTAAGGATCGATGAAACATTCTGCCAGTATATGCGATGGGTATTACCATCACTGTTTCCACTGCCGCCTGCAGTTGTTCATGGGTGATTTCATCTAGGGTCATGCCTTCATCCTTCAACCGATACGCCAGGTTAATCATTGCAATAACATTGTAGGTTGTTTTACTAGTTCTATCACCGATGGGCGTCAACACGTTTGCCTCAAGACCATCTTTATTACTTTGCCAGGTCAGATAGAAGGTCGCAACTTGTTTTCCCAAATACATATTGGGATGGAAAGTAACAATGTTACAGAATCCTATAAACACAAGAACATACAGAGAACATATATATATATATTTTCATCAGTTTATGAGATTATCAAGTAAGAATATCCTAAGCACATGTACAGTTAATACATATCATTCAGAGCACCTTTCCCAGAAAAAATAGAAAAAATATACAAAGCACATATTAAGTAGATGCATTAAGAACTTAAAGACCTTTGCAACGAGTAATAATGGCAAAAATTTCTTCGAGTTGTCGGAAACCATGGATTTCAAGGACCGCGAAAGGTTCAGGCGAAAGAAACTTCTGAACCTCAGCAACATGTTGTAAGAACAAAGAGGTTTGAGGTGCCATGATCTAGTAGGAGAAGTTTTGAAAGAGTTTGCAGAGAACAAGTCTGGAAAAATCTTAAGTGCTTAAGGAGAGTAGTGCTCAGTGCGATGTATGTGTAGGTGAACAGTAAGGAGTATGAACAACGCATATATATAGGAAAATAATCAACGACACAGATGAAAGGGATAAAAATTAGAGGGTTGGATGAGAATCTCCCTTTTTAGGTTTTCCCGCTTCAGCCTGTTATTTTGCCGCCTTTCTTTGCGTTTGATGTATGCGCTAGATCCTACGGTTGTAGGCGAGAGTGTGCGTATCTTCCTATCCACTGCAACTTTCCTTTTCCTTTTTCTTGCAGAGATTTTCTCGATCACAATTTCCAAAGGTGTGCTAATCATCACAAATATAGGAGATTTAGCAAATCAAGGTTAGAAAATAACTTTACAGACTGTAATTTGGAGATTAATTAGTGACGTCTTCATTCTAAGACGTTTCAATTTTCCAAATTCCCCCTTGACTAAGTAATTATTTAAAATAATTTCCACCTGGCATGTCTTCTATCTGGACTAGTTTAGACACTTGAAATCTCTTGTTTCTATCTGGTATTGTCCATCTGGTTGACAATCTAGTTTGTCCTTCTGGTAGACAATCTGGTTTGCCAATCTGGCAGACAATCTGGTTTGTCCTTCTGGTTGACGTTCTGGTTTATCATTCTGGTAGACAATCTGGTTTGTCCTTCTGGTACTACTTATCTATATTTTTCTGCTACACGTTCTGGTTTCATCAATCTGATATTGACTTCATTCTATCATCCAGATTTAGTAATCAAAGTTTTCCACATAGCATCTTGAATCTTTTTTCTGGTAGAGCTTTAGTCAAAATATCAGCACGTTGCACATCTGTGTGAATCTTCTCGATCTGTATATGCTTTCTCTCCACATGATCTCTGATAAAGTGATGTCTCACATCAACATGTTTGCACCTTGTATGGAGTATTGGATTCTGTGTTATCGCTATTGCACTTGAACTGTCACAGAATATAGGTATCTCCTTTACATCGATATCGTAATCCTTTAGTTGCTGTTTCAACCATAATATTTGTGCACAACAGCTTCCAGCAGCCATGTATTCTGCTTCAGTTGTTGATGTGGCAACGGATGTCTGTTTCTTTGAGAACCAAGATATCAACTTGTTTCCGCGAAACTGACATGTACCAGAAGTAGAATTTCTGTCCAATTTGCATCCTGCATAATCTGAATCAGAATATCCTGTTAATTCAAGATTGTCGTCACACGAATACCAAAGTCCAATGTGAACTGTTCCCTTAAGATATCTAAGTATCTTTTTGACAGCTTCCATATGTGATTCTTTGGGATTGGCCTGGTATCTGGCACATACTCCAACTGCGAATGTAATATCTGGTTGACTTGCAATAAGATATAGCAGCGAGCCAATAATGCCTCTGTATTGTGTTATATTTGCTGGTTTGCCTTCTGGATCTGGATCTATCTTCCCGTTGGTCTGCATTGGGATTTTGACTGGTTTACTGTCTTTGACTCCAAATTTAGTGACCAGATTGTTAATATACTTTGCTTGATTCACAAAGATATCATCTGGTAACTACTTCACCTGGAAACTTAGAAAGAAATTTATCTCGCCCATCATGGACATTTGATATTTGTTTTTCATTAGTTCAGCAATTTGTCACATAAATAGGCAGATTGTGACCCAAAAATGATATCATCAACATATATCTGGACCAAAAGGATATGTTCTTTGACTTTGATTACGAACAGTGTTTTGTCAACAGAACCTCTTCTAAAACCTGATTCCAGTAAGAATGTTGATATTGTTTCATACCACGCTCTGTGTGCTTGTTTTAAGCCATAAAAATATTTAGCTAATCTGTATACTTTCTGGTCTGGATTTCCTTCTTCAAAACCAGGTGATTGTTCAACATATACTTCCTCTTCAAGTATACCATTTAGGAATGCACTTTTAACATCCATCTGGTACACTTTGAATCTCTTGTATGCTGCATATGCTAGGAATAGTCTGATTGCTTCTAATCTGGCAACTGGTGCGAAAGTTTCATCAAAATCAATACCTTCTTGTTGACTGTATCCTTTTACAACTAATCTGGCTTTGTTTCTGACTACTTCACCGTTCTCATCTCGTTTATTCTTGAATACCCATTTGACACCTATCACTCCCTGATGCTTTGGTCTGTCTACTATATACCAAACTTGATTTCTTTTAAACTCGTTGAGTTCTTCTTGCATAGCAATGATCCAGTCTGCATCCTTAAATGCTTCAAAGGCATCAGAAGATTCAACATGTGATAGATAGCAACTTAGAAGTGCACTTTCTCCATGCATTCTTCTTGTTCTCACACGATCTGATGGGTTCCCAATAATCTGTTCAGGAGGATGATTGTCTTGTATCCATCTCCTTCTGCTGGACATTTCTTCTTCTGATATCTCAGGCTCTAGTTCATTTGTTGGGTCCTCACATTCTGGATATGTTGTTGAAGATGCTTGAAAAGGATTTTCAACTTCTGGTTCTTCAATTTCTTGATTATTATTCCAACTATTTGTATCTTTGGATTCTTCTAGTTGATCTTGAGATTGATCAACATTGTCTCCTTCCACTGGTTGGTTATCTTTTGGTGGAGTCATTGATCTGTCTAGATCCAGAATGATATGTTCTGTTCCCCCTTGTTGTGAGCTTGTTGCTTCAGTATTAAATGGAACATCTATTTCATTCTCTTCTGTTGTATTCCATCTGGTCTCTTGTCCTTGTTCTGGGTTTGAGTACGTTCATCATCTAACTCTCTGTAATTGATAAGAGATTCATCAAAAACAATATGAGGTGTTACTTCCATAGTATGAGTCTTCTTGTTGTAAACCCTATAAGCTTTACTGACATCAGAATATCCTAAGAATATTCCAGGGTCAGCTTTACTATCAAAGGTTTTCAACTGAGATTTCCCATTATTATGAATGTAACACAAACAACCAAAAGTACGGAAATATTGTATCCTTGGCTTTCTGTTGTTCCAGACTTTGTATGGTGTCTTTCTGTGTCTAAGGGTAACAACCGATCTATTTTGCGTATAGCAGGCTGTGTAAATGGCTTCTGCCCAGAATTTCTTTGGTAATCTGGTTGCGTTAAGCATGGTGCGAGCTGCTTCTTTTAATGATATGTTCCTTCTTTCAACTACTCCATTATGTTGAGGGGTTCTTGCTGTAGACGTTTGATGTGTGATTCCCATCTGGTTGCAATAGTTCTCAATCTTCTGGTTTAGGAATTCTGTTCCACGATCTGTTCTGATGGTTGTAACAGAAGCTTCCTTTTTCTTGGTGATTTTGTTGAGGAAATTTGGCAGCTTTTCCAATGTCTCTTTCTTCTTATATAAGAAGATTACCCATGTGAATATTGAATAATCATCAATGATGACCAGAGTGTATTTCCTACCATTTATACTTAATGGCTTGACTTGACCAAATAAGTCTAAATGAAGTAACTCTAAGATTCTGGTAGAAGACTGAACAGATTTGCTAGAAAATGATGATCTGGTTTATTTCCCAGCTTGACATGCTTCGCAGATGTGGTTCTTGTCATATACTTGATCTGGTAATCCTTTGACTAGTTTCTCTCTTGCAATCTTATTGATTGTCTTGAAATTGAGATGACTGAGTCGTTTATGCCATAGCCAACTAGTTTCTGATATTGTCTTAGTAACTAGACATGTCTCAATCTGGTTATTCCACTGGACAACATATAATATGTCCTGCAATTTTCCTGTAAGAAGAGTCTCATCTCCTTCCTTGATTTTCACAAAACAATTGTTAGCATCAAAAATAATATGATTTTCATTAGCACAGAATTGGCTAACTGAGAACAGATTATGACTAAGACCCTCGACATATGAAACATTTGAGATACTGGTCTTGCCAATAGTTATATTACCATAGCCTCTGGTGTAGCCTTTTGAGTTACATCCAAAGGTTACCTGTGGTCCTTCTCTTTCCACGTAGTCTGATAGAGCGTTCTTATCACAGGTCATGTGTTTTGAACATCCACTATCAATAATCCAGATTGTTCCCTTCGCTACTTTACTCCTTCTTGCAGTTCTTCGATCCTGCAATTAATAAATTTTAGCTACCCTTTCAGCAATTGGGTGCTTGGTTAGTAGCAAATGTTCCCTTGGGGATCCAGATAAACTTAGTGTCAGGAACACATATATAGCATGTAATTCTTCTTCCAATATCATTTGTTCTAGTTATGGCTTTGTAGATATGAGGATGATTTCTCTCATTGTTGTCCGGACTCATTGATTTTCTTTTTATCAGTAGAGTTAGTAGGTTTACCATTAGTTCTACTTTCTGCTTTGTCGCCAGATCGTTCTGCATCTTTGTTCTTCTGGTATCTGCTTTTGTTATCTTTGTAGAACCTTCGATAATTTCTTGATCTGATTTCCATCTTGTCCATCCTCTTGGCAATCATGGAAAATTCTTTGAGCAGTTTCTCATAACCTCCTTCTTCTGGTGTGGCAAATGGTTTTGAATCATCTATTTTGCACTTCGCTTTAAAGGCAATCTCTTTCTCTTTCTTTGAGTTGTTTTCATTCTTCTTGCTGGAGGGATGATCTGATCCATGTATCCTTTTGATGTCACATTCGTGAACAGCCAGATGATCAAATAAAGCTTCCACGGACAGATCGTTGAAATCAGCACGTAGTGGTTGCATTGCTGAATTAATCTCCCAGCTTGGTAGTAATGCTCTAAGGATCTTAAGATTCTTCTCTCTGTGTATACTTGTTTTTATTGAAGGCAGAAACTTCAAGTAACACTTCTATGAACCTGTTCTTCATTTGCTCGATGGTTTCTCCAGGTTTCATCTTGAATTCATCGAACTTGTTACACGCTAGAGACAGCATGTTCTCGATCATTGTTTCAGAACCCAGACTTAGTTCTCTCAAAGCTTCCCACATTTCTTTGGCCGTGTCAAGATCTTGGATCTTGGTCAGATGAACTCCTTTTACAGTACTAGAGATAACTCCTTTGGCAAAGTCATCAAGATTTGCTTCTCTTCTTTCTTTAGATGTGTACTTTCTGGGATCTTTTAATACATCCTCCTTGACCACTCCAGTTTCAGTGATACGGGTGGTTTCTTCGGAAATGACTAATGGCCCTTCCTCAATCACTTTCCACATCAAGCAGTGATGAGCTTTGAGGCACATCTTGATTCTGAAACTCCACTCTCTATATCCTTGGACGGAGAATTCTTCACATGCCCTGATAACAGATGATTCCATAATGACAGATAGGATGCAAGTGAATGAAAAGAGGTTTTCTAGATCAATTCAAGTTGTCCACACAGGTTTCACCCTTGTGAAAACAGAAACAATGGTCTTATGAACCACTGCTCTGATACCACTTGTTGGTCCCGAAAGAGCAAGGTTTGGTGTATGGGGGGGGGAATACACCAAATACAAACTTTTTCAGTTTACTTGACTAATTTTAGAGAGATTTAAGCTTTCTGAAAATAGATAGCTAATTGCGACAGAACAGATTGATAATCAGATCGACCTCGTTCTGTCCAAGCAGAATCTCTCGAGTGAGTAACACTAGGTAGAGATCAAGAGTGATCTTATTCTCTAGCAAAGCGTTGTGTGCGAAATAATGGTGGACTTAGTCGGTGCTCTTTGTTTAGAAAACCCTTTCAAAACTTAACCAAATATTTAGCAGATTGATTAAGAATGTAGATTTGAATGACTGTTAGTGGATAAAACAACTGGGATATAAAATGCAGAAAGTAAATAACACAGTTATTTTTACGTGGTTTGGGAAACCCCCTACGTCCACGGTCTAATCCAAACTAGATTAGATATCCACTATAGGGATACTCTTCTTGTTTATACTCGCTGAGAACGAGTCAAGAGTGTTGGGAACCCTAATGTATTTTTGGTTTTGATGATGATCCTTCGAAACACACTTAGTTCTTGTTTGTATTAAATTGTTCTACGTGTAAACAGATCACTACATATAAAGTGAATTCTGTTAGAGAACAGATTAGGAGATGACTTGACATGTAAAGGAATTATTCCTATAGAAGTCATTTCTATAAATAGCATAGGATGAAGGCCAAGATTTCACGCCAAGAAGGAATCGATCTGCTGTAACAGATAGCGACCAGATCACTGACCAGATCGATGATCACAGCGAAGCACCAGATCGATAGAGTCATCAAACCACCAGATAACATCATCCTAAACATCATACCATCTTGTCACGTCAAAATTGAAGCCCATCCAACAGGGATTGGGTAAAGAACCTACGATTGACATAAGGAAGGAAAGCAACCGCTCGTGATCTGCTTTCCATACTTAAAAGATTGAGTCAACGTTTTCTACAAGGCAAGAAGAGATATGATGGATATCATTGATTGGCAATCTACAATCAATCTCACGCCAATCAACAACGGCTAGAATTTTAAAATTCAATGCCTATATATATTTGGAGCCATGGTCTGGAGAGGAGAACACGCACGCGAGCTATATTGACAACATACTCTCAAGCATTCTCTGAACCAGACTAAGAGCTTCAAACAAACTGTGATACTACATCACACCAACCCCACCTCGATTCAAGTCTGTCTTATCGAGAGAAAGGAGATCACCCTGCTAGCTAGTAGTTTTCTAGTGGTAACGTAGAGGTAATCTGTTGTAAAGGGACACGACCCTTATTTCGTGCATAAGTATCTCTCTAGCATTGATTGATACTTGTGACTCGTTCTCCACGAGTATAAACAAGCAGAGTATCCTAGCAGTGGATAATCTGGTCTAGTTTTGACTAGATCGTGGACGTAGGGATTTCCCGAACCACGTTAAACAATTGTGCTCTTTATATTTCTGCATATTTACTTTCAGTTGTTGATTATTCTAACTACCAGCACTATCATATAATCTGCATCTCAATCAATCTGCTTAACAACCTGACTAATCCTTAGGGTTTTCTAAACAAGAGCATTCAGTAAATCCACCATATTTCCGCACACACAATACTTAGAAAATAATAGGATCACTCTTATTATTGTCTAAGTGTTTACACTAAGAGAGCAATCTTTTTGGACTAATCTTATTTTGATCTTTTGATCTATCTGGTTAGTCATCTGCCGAGCAATTTCTCATTTAAGAATAGCTTGAACTCTCTTATAAATAACCAAGTAAACTGAAAAGTTTATATTTGGTGTAACCCCCCCCCCTACACCAAACCTTGCTCTTTCGGGACCAACAAGTGGTATCAGAGCGGTGGTTCAAACTACCATTGTTTTGTTACACAAGGTTAATACCAGCGTGGTCAACTTGAATAAATCTAGGAAAACCTATCTTCATTCACGTGCATACTATCTACTATGGAATCATCTGTTGTCAGGGCTTGTGAAGAATTCTCCATTCAAGGTTATAGATAATGGAGCTTCAGAATCAAAATGGCACTCAAAGCCCATCACTATTTGATGTGGAAAGTTATTGAAGAAGGCCCACTACAGATCACTGAAGAAGTGACAGTAACTACCTCAACTGGAGTAACAACACAGATAGCCCCTAAAGACCCAAGAAAATACACAGCAGAAGAACGTCGTGAAGCCAATCTGGATGACTTTGCTAAAGAAATCATATCTAGCACAGTCAAAGGGGTACATCTGGCCAAAATCCAAGATTTGGATACTGCCAAAGAGATGTGGGAAGACCTAAGAGACTTGTGTCTAGGATCTGAATTCATGATTGAGAACAAGCTGTCTCTAGCCTGCAACAAATATGATGAATTCAAGATGAAACCAGGCGAGACAATAGAACAAATGAAGATGAGATTCACTGGAATTCTCCTTGAGATATCTGCGTTCAATAAGAACAAATATACTCAAAGGGAGAAGAATATGAAATTACTCAGAGCACTTCCACCTAGCTGGGAGATCTATGCTGCAATGCAACCTCTCCGTGCAGATTTCAATGAATTGTCTATAGAAGCATTATTTGATCACCTTGAAGGTCATGAATGTGACATTCAAAGAATTCGAGGACCAGATCATCTGTCCCAAAAGGCAGAAAGCAGTTCTAAGAAGGACAAAGAAGTAGCCTTCAAAGCAAAAAAGCAAATCAGATGAACCCTCTGAACCTTCTCTACCAGATGAAGAGAAAGGCTATGAAAAACTATTAAAGGAGTTTGCAATGATCGCCAAACGTATGGACAAGATGGAGATCACATCGAAGAAATACAGACGTTTCTATAAAGATAACAAAAACAAATTCTACAAGAAGCGTGACAATGATCGATCTGATAACAAGGAAGAATCAAAACAGCAGATTGGTAAAATCTCTAAAACATCTAACTCTACAGATTATACCTGCTTTGGTTGTGGCAGAACAGGTCACTTCAAAACAGACTGTCCTGATCTATCCAAAAGCCAAAGAGAAGAGTTGAGAGCAAAGAGAGATCGAAAACTCAAACATGAACGAAAAGCCATGTTAGCTGAACAAGAATCAAGCAGCTCGAGTCATTTCTCAGATAGCTCATCAAAAATGATGAAGCCTTCCTTGCTAATGAGTTGGGATGAATGCTATGTGGGACTAGACAACGGTCTGGACGAAGTCGAGGTAAATTCATGCTATTCCAATTCCTCAAATGATATCAATCTGGAACAGAATAATGAAGATCAAACTGACTACTCTCGGGAAGAAGTAAATGAGATGTTCAAAAGCTATTCGAGCATCAAGAGACTATTTAGAGAAGTTGTAGAAAAAAATGACGGATTGAAGAAATCAGAAGAGATAATGAGCACAGCCAACACTCAATTCGTTGCTCAGATAATTGATCTGGAAGAACAGATCAAGGGAAAGAATAGTGAGATCCACTCTTTAAATTCAAAAGTTAAAGATCTCATTAATAGGAATAATGTTGCTGAAGAGAAGATAAAGAAAGGCAAAGAAATGATTTACAAGAGTGATGAACGTGCTAAGTTGCTAATCAACCTGCAACAACAGGGCACATCTGGATTAGAATATCCAGGGCACTCAGGAAAATCTTCGAGCACCATCAACTTTGTACCAGAAAGGAAACAAATATCAGATCAAGTGAAAAACTTGAAAAATAAGAAAGGCCATCCCCAAAAGATGATCATAAAAGAGACCGTGAACAGGCAGTACAATCAAACAAAGAATCAATCAGCCTGTTACACAAAAACAGATCACGCTCATAAAAATAATATCAATAGGACACAGCCAAATAAAAATGGCAACCGAACAAAGAATGTCAACAGGACATTACCTATCAAGAAGGGTCTGAAGAACGATGGAATAGAGAGATTCCATCCATCTGAACTTCACTCCTTATCTAAAATTGATAATGATGGGAATATCATTACCAGTTATATTTCTGTTCCTAACCCAAAAATGTCTGGATTCGAAATGGAATATTTGCTAATAACCAAGCACCCAAACGTTGAAGGGTAGCTAAGTGTAATTAATTGTAGGACTAGAAAACTGCAAGAAGAAGCAAGATAGCAAAAGGAGCGATCTAGATCATAGATAGTGGTTGTTCAAAGCACATGACATGTGATAAGAACCTACTATCATATTACATAGAGAAGCCAGGACCACAGGTCACCTTTGGATGTAACTCAAAAGGGTACACCAGAGGATATGGAAACATAAATGTAGAGGGTCTTAGCCATAATCTGTTCTCTGTAAGTCAATTTTGTGCTAAAGGTAATCAGATCATCTTTCATACTAACAATTGTCTTGTGAAGAACAAGGAAGGAGATGAGATACTCCTTACCGGTAAACTGTAGGACAGGTTATATATTGTCCAGTGGACAAACCAGATCGAGACTTGTTTAGTTACTAAAACAGTATCAGAAACAAGTTGGTTATGGCACAAGAGATTGAGCCATCTAAACTTCAAGTCAATCAACAAGATTGCAAAAGAAAAACTAGTGGAAGGTCTACCAGATCAAATATATGATAAAGATCATATATGTGAAGCCTGTCAAGCTGGAAAGCAGACCAGATTATCTTTTACAAGCAAAACAACTCACTCAACATCAAGAATACTAGAGCTTTTGCATTTAGATCTGTTTGGCCCAGTCAAACCTCTAAGCATAAATGGAAGAAAATACACCTTAGTAATCATAGATGATTACTCAACATTCACTTGGGTCATCTTTTTGTTAAAGAAGAAAGTGACTCTAGACAAACTCCCTGACTTTCTACACAAGATCACCAAGCACAAGGAGATGAGTATAACCTCTATAAGAACAGATCAAGGAACAGAATTTCTCAACCAAAAGATTGAAGCATACTGCAATAAGATGGGGATCACTCATCAAACATCTGCTGCTCGAACTACTCAACAGAATGGAGTTGTTGAAAGAAGAAACAGATCTCTAAAAGAAGCAGCTCGCACAATGCTTAATGCAACCAATCTACCAAAGAAGTTCTGGGCAGAAGCCATATTCACAGCCTGCTATACTCAAAACAGATCATCCATCACACTCAGACATGGAAAAACACCATATGAGATTTGGAACAACAGAAAGCCTAAGATCTCTTACTTTCGAACTTTTGGTTGTTTGTGTTACATACACAATAATGGTAAATCTCAATTGAGGACTTTTGATAGCAAAACTGACCCTGGAATATTCTTAGGATATTCTGATGTCAGTAAAGCATATCGAGTCTACAATAAGAACTCTCATATTGTAGAGGTAACACCTCATGTTGTTTTTGATGAGTCTATTGTTGAGTACAGGTCACTAGATAATAGACAGACAGAAAACCAGATGACTACAAGAAAGATGAATGAACTACTACTTGAAAATATTCTTATCTGGAATTCAAAAATTGATGATGAAGAGATTAACACTCCACCTATTGCTGAAGAAATCATACATCAAGGGGGAACAACACAACATGATCTGGATTAAAACAGATCACCAAGCAATGAAACAGTCATTGCAGAAGATAATCAATCTGAAAATCCAAATCCAGAAGAAAATCTTAATGAGAATCCATTCCAACCATCTTCTACATCACACCCTGAATTTGAGGAACCAACAAATCAACCTGAACCTGAGATATCAGATGAAGACATGACCAGGAGAAGGAGATGGATACAAGATCATCCACCAAAACAGATTGTTGGGAACTCATCAGATCGTGTGAAAACCAGAAGGATGCATGGAGAAAGTGCATTGTTAAGCTGCTATCTCTCTCGCATTGAACCATCTGATGCTCATGAAGCACTACAAGATGCAGATTGGATAACAGCAATGCAAGAAGAGATCAATGAGTTCAAAAGGAATGAGGTCTGGTATCTCGTGGACAGACCCAAACACCAAGGTGTGATTGGTGTAAAATGGGTGTTCAAAAATAAACGAGATGAGAATGGTGAAGTAGTCAGAAACAAAGCCAGATTAGTAGCTAAAGGCTATAATCAACAAGAAAGCATTGATTTTGATGAAACATTTGCACCCAGAGGCAGACTAGAAGCAATTAGGCTATTCTTAGCATTGCACACAAACGATTCAAAGTATACCAGATGGATATCAAAAGTGTTTTCCTAAATGGTATCCTTGAAGAAGAAGTTTATGTGGAACAGCCACCTGGATTTGAAGAAGCAGATCCAAACCGGAAAGTATACAGACTGACAAAAGCAGTCTATGGTCTTAAACAAGCCCCTAGAGCTTGGTATGAGATATTATCAACATTTCTACTAGATTCTGGATTCAGAAGAGGATCAGTTGACAAGACTTTATTCATTATTAAAGTCAAAGAAAATATCCTCCTAGTAAAAATCTATGTAGATGATATCATATTTGGATCTCAATCCACCTATTTATGTGACAAATTTGCTAAACTTATGAAAAATAAGTATCAAATGTCCATGATGAGGAGATGAGTTTTTTTCTAGGATTGCAGGTCAAGCAGGAACCAGATGGTATCTTCATTAATCAAACAAAATACATCAACGATCTGCTAACCAAATTTGGGATGAAACACAACAAATCAGTTAAAATCCCAATGCAGACCAATGGGAAAATTGATCCTGATCCAGAAGGAAAACCAGCCAATATTACACAATACAGAGGTATCATAGGATCATTACTCTACTTAACTGCCAGTCGACCAGACATCACGTTTGCAGTAGGTGTATGTGCAAGATATCAATCAAATCCCAAAGAGTCTCACATGGAAGCAGCTAAGAAGATATTAAGATATCTTAAGGGAACAGCCCATGTAGGATTATGGTACCCATGTGAAGACAACTTTGAGCTAACTGGATACACAGATTCAGACTATGCTGGATGCAAACTAGAAAGAAAGTCAACATCTGGTGCATGTCAGTTTTTAGGAAATAAACTGATCTCTTGGTTCTCAAAGAAATAGACATCTGTTGCCACATCAACCACAGAGGCATAATATATGGCAGCTGGAAGTTGTTGTGCACAAATACTATGGTTAAGACAACAGCTTAAAGATTATGAGATTGATGTCAAGGAAATACCCATTTTCTGTGATATCTCAAGTGCTATAGCCATCACACAAAATCCAGTTTTGCATACCAGATGCAAAAATGTGGACGTAAGACATCATTTTATAAGAGATCATGTTGAAAGAAAACATGTACAGATCGAGAAAATACACACTGAAGTTCAGAGAGCTGACATTCTCACTAAAGCATTACCAGAAGAAAGGTTCAAGATGTTGTGTAGTAAATTTGGTCTATTAAATCTTGAAGATAGGACCAGATCGCCATAGATCAAATCAAGTTCAAAATTCCAACAGGGAACTTGAACCAGATCGATACAAACAAGATTGATAAAAACAGGCCATGTAAAATTCCAACTGGGAATTGACACCAGATCATCCAAATAGAATATTGATTGTTTAAATTCCAACCGGGAATTATTAGCAGATCATCACACAAGATTAATGTCCAAAACTTGAAAGTGGCATAAACAGATCGATAACATTAACAACAGTTCGTTAATTGAGAGATCGATTTGAACCAGATTACTAGAAGCCACGTGGATATTAATTAAATTCTTTAATAATATTCCCATTACTTGGTCAAGGGGGAAAGTCAACAAGATACGGCGATTATGTCATAATTCCTATATCTAATACTAACATAAATATACCAAATCTTTTATTTTTTGATGATTAAGTACAGTGTTTGGGAAACGTGATCGAGGAGATATTTACCAAATCAAGAAAAAGGAAGAAAAGTGACGGCTACAAAAATAACGCGCCACACTACAACCGTATGATCAAAGCACGTGTATCAAACGCAGAAAAAGAGAAGATAATAGGTCTTAAACCTATAACTCTTTGATAATAGGTCTTAAACCTATAACTCTTTAATATATTACTCTTTCTTATAGCTTATCTACCTATATATATACTCTTTGATAAGGCGGTTCATCTATCACTTACATACACTGTTCTTCTTTCTTAAACACTTAGCGAAATATTCTCCTTTCCAAACTCTTTCAATCTTCAAAAATCATTGTTTCTTATCGAAATGGCACCCAAATCTTCTGTATTTCTTGAGCAAGTGAATTTCTTGAAACCCTATATTCATCAAGATCTCTTTGCAGTACTTGATACCTTCGGTTTTCATAAACTGGACAAGGCCTTCGATCTTGTTAGACGCTGCAAAGGTTTAAAATTTATGAGATGATTCTTATCTTTAACTGCAGTATACCTTGTATGCTCTGAAATTTTTCAAACTTGTATTGAAAATCCTTTTTACCTATCTGCATGTATATGTTCACTCGTACTGTGGTATAAAACGTTATATTCTGTAAACTGCTATTGGGCACTTATACTTCATTGATGGAAGGATTGTGCTCACATCTATTTTCTTGATTTCCTTGTAGGATTTCACAATATAATCACCACACATCCTATCCACTTCTTACCCAAAGAAGTTGCTGCGTTTTATCTCTCGTGGCAAGGGGAGAAGGGCGGAAATGAAGCCACTATCAGAATGAGCAAGGGTAGCACCATCAGCAACACCACCTACAACGTAATAAACATTATTAATGATGTTTATAAGTTGAAGGATGAAGGTCTCAGTCTGGGAGACATAAGCGAAGAGCAACTTCAGGAGGCAGTTGAGATGGTGATGGTAGTGCCCATTCGCTACATAAACAAGATGTTCAACAGAGCCCTTCTCGCACCCGAATTCAAGATCATTTTTTAGTTTGTCCAGAGGATCTTCTTGAACCACAATGGTTCTTATGACCAGGTCACTCCCGAGAAGTTCAAGATCCTGGCTGCTGTTGTGCTTAACCTACCGGTTAACTGGAGCAGGATACTATTTGATCTATTGGCTAAGGAGGCCAAGATGATTATTTTTGCAAAAGGAGGCAACCCTGGGATCGAGGTCAAGAGGAGCAGCCTAAGGCACTCCACCAAAATCAGTTTCATGCTAGAATCCTTCTTTGCACAACACCAGTGGGATACAATAGTAGAGTTCAACACCAGACTTCACTTTCTGAAGGATCAACACCAAATTGAAATGTCTATGGGCATTTCTGCTAATTTTATTGCAAGGGTGACTGACCCTGTTTTTGCATATGCGTTGATAGAAATAGGTAGTTCTAACCCCATCTGGATCCCACCATCTGCCCCAGCTGAGAAGTCTACAAAAACACGAGTTACAAAAGAGAAACAAGCTGAACGAACCCCTACCAAGCGTGTTACAAGAAGGGCGAGCTCAGTTGACACTGACGCTTCCACAGCAGCCCAGCCACCCAAACCTAAAAGACGAAGACTTCAGAAACTAGCAGATGAAGTCCAGGTCAAAAAACCTACTATTACTGAACCAACTATCCCTCAACAGGAGGTTGAGGAGGAAGAAGTCTTGTTAGCTGGACCACCAGAGGATGTAGTCCCTATCTCGTCCTTAGACCCAAATCAAGCCAAGGACTTCTCACCCGCTCACACTGCCAGTCCATCATCTGCAGAACACCTATAGCAGATCGATGAGGAGGTCGAGGGAGAAGAGGAATCTACTGATGAGGAGGAAGAAATGAAGAAGGCAGAGACTGTTGTGAAAATGCTTGAAACAGAAGCAGATCACTCTGTCCTTAGGACTTTTCCTGGGATACAACTCACTCTAGAAACCTATGGAGCAGCCAAACGCCTCAAATTCCTTTTGCTCATCAAGGACAAAGAATTCTATGTCCTTGATGCTCTCCTCCGAACCAGATCGATACACGCTCTGAAAATTGAAGAAGCCACTCTGCTCAACATTTTCACTGCCTCTTCTATCGTTGAGTTAAGGGAGACATACAAACTAGACATCCTTGGTATGTCTAAATTTGAAGCCAATGAACTCCAGATCGACCATCGATCTGAATATGAGAAAGCAAACATGCTAGAATTTTTTGAAAGCATTGAAGAGGATGCAGTTGAGGAAGTAAGAACTGAAGCAGAACCCACTGACGCTCAACAATAGGGTGCAGCACCACAAGACTTAGAAACTGATCAGCAGATGACTGAATCCACAGAACAGATCGTGGAATCCACTGCACAGGCTGAGGGGGAACCAGCCAAGAAAAGCATAATTCAAATTCCAGTGGTTGACTATCCGAAAGAGAAATCTGAACTAGCTGGACAACGGGTGGGAGGTATACAAACAGATGACATCTACACCCCGGGTGTTGCAGCTACAATGAAAGAGTTCATAGAGTCAACCAGCTTAGAGGATATATTGATGACCCAGCATCAATCACTATCCAACGAACAAGTAAAAGATTTGATCTCTAAAAAGGTGGATAAATACATGTACGGGACTCTATCCACTGTCCAAGACCAGGCCACTCATATTCTTACAGACTTCAACAATCATCTGAAGTCACATGTGGACAAAGTGGACTCAGAATTGAGGAGAATATGCAGATTGAAGCTTGAAGAGCTGAGTAAGAAGATGGACGATGATCGATCTGCTGCAGAGGAAAGGAAGGCACAGATCGATCAGACTCTATTCACAATGGAGCTCAAAGTCAAGGAAATGTACAAGATTGTGACTGATTTTGCACAGAAAGAAAAAGACAAGGTTCATGCCATTGTCAAAGAACAAACTGATGGAATAACTGCTGATGTGATCAAAGAGGCCAATGCAGACACAAGAGCCATGTTCAGAAAATTTGAATCAGATGGCAAAGATTTTATTGAGAGGATGTTGAGCGATCTGCGCTATCCAACAAAGATAATGATTGATGCATTTTTTGATGAAATTGTAATTATCAAAGAAGACCAAGAAGGCTACAAGGCTGATCTGCTCAAAACCAGAGCCTCACTAGAGATGAAAATTGATGATTCAAACTTAAACATCAACGCTCTGCTGACACAAAAGATAGACTCTGTGAAAGAAATGAAGGACTTGAAAGAAGAGGTCATCTCCCTTAAGGCACTCATCCAGATGTATGTTGATGATGTCGAAAAGGGGGAAGGACCTAGGAAAAGGAAAAAGACATCGGTTGTGAAGGGGAAGTTGCAATCTGCTGCCACAGATGAAAGAACAGAGGTTCAACAGGAGCAACAGATTGCAACAGATCGTCCAACTCCATCATCTGCTCCATCTGCTCAAATTCAAAAGACATCATCTTCAAGCAGATCGAGCCAATCTCAACCAATAAAGAGAAAGAAAAGATCTGGATCCGGTTGGTTCTCATCTGCTCCAATCAGAACAACAAAGACTAAAGAAGGAGAGACCAACTGGGTCCCAGAGAACCTAAAAGAGGGATGGGAAGAACTTAGATATGGCTTCATTATGTGTCGCTATTTTCTCAAAGAACCAGCATACAACGAGGTGACACCTAATGAGGCATTCAATCTTTATCTGGACCTAAATGATGCAAGAGATCTGGTGGAGGGAATAAGAGAAGCTGCAGCAAAGGCACAAGTTCAAATTACTGCCCCAGAGAGGGAATTCAGAACTTGCCCCAACATACCAGGCACTGAGCTCCCAGACAAAACATTTCTTCTCACCTTCATAAACCAGCTCGCGGAAAATAGAGGATACAAGATTGATGCTGAGGACCCAGACTACATAAGGGTGAGAGAAGGAGTCTATGAGAGTGTGCAACTAGTCTCAGATGAAACAAGAGCTAAAATGAAGAAACAGCGGGAAGAAAGAAGGAAAAGCAAATAGATAATCATTTCTCATATCTTTACAATCTGTAATTCCTATTCTTGTTTTGATGAACTGTAATCTGAATTTGCCCTTATCTATGGAAGTTCATTTGATTTTCTGATGACAACTTCTTATTATCCAGAACATATATAAACTGCTTTAATCGTTATAACCTAATAACGAAACATAATCAATCTGGCTATCTAACCAGATCACTCTTAATAAGTTATTAGGACATATTTGTAAAGTGTGATTTCGACATCATCAAAAAGGGGAAAATTATTGGGAACCCTAATGTATTTTTGGTTTTGATGATGATCCTTCGAAACACACTTAGTTCTTGTTTGCATTAAACTATTCTACGTGTAAACAGATCACTACATATAAAGTGAATTCTGTTAGAGAATAGATTAGGAGATGACTTGACATGTAAAGGAATTATTCCTATAGAAGTCATTTCTATTAATAGCATAGGATGAAGGCCAAGATTTCACGTCAAGAAGGAATCGATCTGCTGTAACAGACAGCGACCAGATCACTGATCAGATCGATGATCACAGCGAAGCACCAGATCGATAGAGTCATCAAACCACCAGATGACATCATCCTACACATCATACCATCTTGTCACGTCAAAATTGAAGCCCATCCAACAGGGATTGGGTAAAGAACCTACGATTGACATAAGGAAGGAAAGCAACCGCTAGTGATCTGCTTTCCATACTTAAAAGATTGAGTCAACGTTTTCTACAAGGCAAGAAGAGATATGATGGATATCATTGATTGGTAATCTACAATCAATCTCACGCCAATCAACAACGGCTAGAATTTTAAAATTCAATGCCTATATATATTTGGAGCCATGGTCTGGAGAGGAGAACATGCACGCGAGCTATATTGACAACATACTCTCAAGCATTCTCTGAACCAGACTAAGAGCTTCAAACAATCTGTGATACTACATCACACCAACCCCACCTCGATTCAAGTCTGTCTTATCGAGAGAAAGGAGATCACCCTGCTAGCTAGTAGTTTTCTAGTGGTAACGTAGAGGTAATCTGTTGTAAAGGGACACGACCCTTATTTCGTGCATAAGTATCTCTCTAGCATTGATTGATACTTGTGACTCGTTCTCCACGAGTATAAACAAGCAGAGTATCCTAGTAGTGGATAATCTGGTCTAGTTTTGACCAGATCGTGGACGTAGGGATTTCCCGAACCACGTTAAACAACTGTGCTCTTTATATTTCTGCATATTTACTTTCAGTTGTTGATTATTCTAACTACCAGCACTATCATATAATCTGCATCTCAATCAATCTGCTTAACAACCTGACTAATCCTTAGGGTTTTCTAAACAAGAGCATTCAGTAAATCCACCATATTTCCGCACACACAATACTTAGAAAATAATAGGATCACTCTTATTATTGTCTAAGTGTTTACACTAAGAGAGCAATCTGTTTGGACTAATCCTATATCGATCTGTTGATCAATCTGGTTAGTCATCTGCCGAGCAATTTCTCATTTAAGAATAGCTTGAACTCTCTTATAAATAACCAAGTAAACTGAAAAGTTTGTATTTGGTGTATTCCCCCCCCCCCATACACCAAACCTTGCTCTTTCGGGACCAACAACAAGTTTTGGACACAATCTGGTCGAAACTTATGCACGAATAAGGGTCGTGTCCCTTTACAACTTACAGAAAACTACTGTAAACTGGATATCTTCACGTTAATCCACTAGAAAACTACTAGCTAGCAAAGATCTCCTTCCTCCTTTCTCGATAAGACAGACTTGAATCGAGGTGTGATTACGATCACGAACGGTTCGGAATACGATCTGGTGAGTAGAAATCTTCTCAGTAAATGCTTCAATGGTAGAGATAATTTCTGGGCAGAGTTACAGTTTGTAGATAGTAGATTATCTTGAATACGTATATTGCTCTCACTTGTCTCTGCCAGTCTTTGTTCCGAGCTTTTATAGGTGTAGAATTTGAAATTCTAACCGTTGATCTTGATTGGTTTGAAGTTAATGTGATTTCACCAATCAAGGATAGTGAATCCCTAATTTGTCTCCTCTTGCCTTCTAAGGGGTTGACAGTATCTTCTAGATATGGCAAGCAGATCGTTTGGCAGATACTGCTTTCCTTTTTCTTGTTTTAATTGATTCTCTTCCTTCTATGGTATGAATGACGTAGCTCAGGCTTTGAGATTCACCAACATTTAGTTTGATATCATCTGGTTTCCACTCTTAAGTGTCGATCTGGTTGTAGTTGTTCTGGTCGAAGTCGATCTGGTCATAGTTGATCTGGTTGAAAATAGGTTGACATCGATCTGGTCATAATTGATCTGGTTCAACACGTTCTGGTTGAAGTTGATCTGGTCCAACACGATCTGGTTGAAGATGATCTGGTCCAAGAGAATTTTACTTCGAGATGAGTTGATTCTGCTGATTGTTCTGGTGAGAACAGATGGTTATCCTGATGAGTCTTGTTTTAACGTTCTGGTCCTTTTGGCTAACAGAAGACAGAATGACTTTTATAAGATAAGTCATTCACAAAATAAGACATTTCGAAGATAGAACAAGGACCAGTTCTCCTATCAGATACACTTTATATATTAGTGTTATGTTACATATGGAGCAGATCGAGGTAACACAGAACATAAATAAACCTAAGTCTATTTTCGAGAGAACATCATCAAAACTTAATTTTATTTGCGGGGTTCCCAACATCATCAAAAACAACTTGAGGCATTACTTCCACAATATGAGTAGTCCTATTAAAGACTCGATATACTTTGCTAATTCACGAATATCCTAAGAATTCCTGGATCCGCTTTTCTATCAAAAGTTTTTAATTGAGTTTTCCAATTATTAAGGATGTAACACTTGCAACCAAAAGCATGAAAGTGTTTAATGCGTGGTTCCTGTTATTCCACAGTTCATATGGAGTTTTCCCTTGACGTGTTGTAACCATTGATCTGTTATGGGTGTAACATGCTATGATAACAGCTTCTGCCTAGAACTTCTTCAGCAAATTTATCTCGTTAAGCATTGTCCTAGCTGCTTCCTTCAATGATCTATTGCGGCGTTTCACTACACCATTCTGTTGCAGGGTTCGAGCAGCTAAGGTCTGGTGAACTATTCCCATCTTTGAGCAGTATTCGTCTATCATCTGGTTCAGGAATTCTGTGCCGCGATCTGATCTAATGGACATAGTGTTTGACTCATTTTGGGTGAGCAGTTCAGGTAGTTTCTCCAGTGTCTCATTTTTCTTAAATAGAAAGATAACCTAGGTGAATCTAGAAAAATCATCAATAACAACAAGGGTGTACTTTCTACCATTGATACTCAGAGGAGTGACTGGACCAAATAGGTCCATGTGGAGTAGCTCCAGTGTTAGACTTGTTAAACATGCAGCTTTGCTAGGAAATGAAGCTCTTGTCTGTTTCCCTGCTTGGCATGCATCGCAAATGTGGTTTCTCTCGAACACCTGATTTGGTAGTCCCTCAACCAGCTTTTTTCTTGCAAGTTTGTTGATGGTTTTGAAGTTCAGGTAGCTGAGTCTCTTGTGCCATAGCCATCTTAGTTCTGTGGTGGTCTTTGTCACCAAGCACGTTTCTTGTTCTGTATTCCACTAAACAATATACAGCTTGTCCGGCAATATTCTCGTAAGGAGTGTTTCTCCTTCCTCATCTTTAACCACACTTGTTAGTTGTAAAGACAACTTGTTTTCCAAAAGCACAAAATTGGCTTACAGAAAATAGGTTGTGTTTAAGACCATCTATGAATGAAACATTACTTATAGTGGTCTTACCAACTATGAGGTCTCCATAACCTTTTTTATATCCTGTGGTGTTTCCTCCAAAAGTCACAGTTGGACCATTTTGTTCTACGTAGTTGGACAGCTTCTCTCGGTCGCAGGTCATATACATCGAGCATCCACTGTCGATGATCCAGACAGCACCTCTAGTAGCGATACTTCTTCTTTGGCTTCTCCCTTCCTACAGATAACTGAACTTAGCAACCCATTATGGAAACGGATGCTTTGTTAGTAGCATAAGTTCCAACTAGATCCCATGAATGACGAGAAAAGACAGAGTTAGAGTTAGGTTTAATGTGTCGATCCCTAAGTCAACAAAGATTTGTTCCTCCTCTATTATGTTATGTGCTTTGTTCTGCTTGAGTGGAATTTTCTTTCGTTGTTGTCGTTGCTTGGGCAATTATGTTCTTTTTGCATTATGTTGTCTCAGATTAACTTTTTGTGCATTTGGCTTCTTCTATGTAGCTGTTATTCTGGAGGTTGAGGCTTCTTGTGTGTGAGTTACCTTTCTGTACCCAACACCTTGCTTTCCATTGAATTTCACAGCAGGTTCTGGTTGTCTTATGTTGTTCTGTTTGATTAAGATAATTTGGGACTGTTTAGTGGGGTTCTGTGAGCTCACGATCTGGTTGGGCATTGCCTTCCGGTTCTGTTCTATCTTTTTACCCTTGCCCTTCCCTTAATCCTTAACAAACTCCATTTTCTTGGTTGGCTTGTCTTCTGTGCAACCTATGCCTTTCATGTCAGCCTTTTTGTATCTTTCAACAATGTATTCTCTCATCATGTCGTCGTTTATGTACTTCTTTTCCTCCTCAGCTTTCTTTGTCAGTGCATCATATCTAGTAAGGAGATTGTTGATCTTTGCATTAAGTGTGGAGATCTCCTCGTCTCTAGCTGTGATGTGCTTGAGTGTGTCGATTTCCTAAATTGTGAATATTTTGTTCACTTCCTTCATTTGGAGGAAGGTAGTTTTCTAGGTGTTCATTCATTTTCTGCAGAGTTTCAACCATTTCTCGAAGCCTCTTACAATCTTCGAGTGTTTGAATAAACTCATCCCATGATATTCTTTCTGGGGATTTTTCATCATCATTTTCCTCTTCTTCACTTTCTTGATCTGTCTCGTCTTCGCTAGCAGAGTCATATAATGGTAGGTTAGATGATTCAGAAGTAAGTAGGTTTGCCTCAGATTGATTTAACCCGTTGTCCATCCCTACGTAGCATTATCCACTGGAATCTGAGAAGTTTCCACTGGAACACACTGCATTTTCTTCTACAATCATTGTTTTTCTTTGTTCCTTGAGGTTTATGTCCCTTTTGGCTCTGAGCTCTTCACGTTCTGTCCGATTCAGTTCTGGACAGTCAATCTTGAAATGACCTTTCCTGTTACAACCAAAATAGGTGACATCATCAAGATTGACTTTAGTCGACTTTATCTGCTATGACTGATCATATTTGTCCTTTTGTCGACTGAAATTCCTTATATCTTTATAGAATCTCTGATGTTTGTTTGTTCTAGATTCCAGCTTTTCCAGGCGCGTTACCATCATGGCAAAGTCCATGGTAGTTTTGTCTTTACCTATTGTCTCATCATTGGATGTAAACATTTTGGGGTTTTCTATTACAGGAGCTGCTTTGAAATCAACTTCCTTTTCTTTCTTCTTTTCTTCCTGGTTGCTCGAAGAAGCTTCGGTTGCTTCCAGTATCCAGCGCACTTCGAACTCATTTCTCGTAAGGGCGTTAAATAGCTCCTTAGAAGTCATTATATTGAAATCTAAGCGCATAAGATAAACAACAGAATATACATGCCAACTATGAGGTAGAACACGAATAACCCTAAGGTTTAACTCCCTTTGGGTGTACTTAGTTTTGTTGATTGTGAAGATTTCCAAGCTGATTTTGGTGAATCTGATATTCATCTGTTCAATGGTTCCAGAAGGTAGCATCTTGAATTCTTCAAATTTTGTGCATGCTTGAGACAGCTTGTTCTCAAGCATTTCTTCTGATCCAATGCATAAATCCCTTAGAGCGTTCCACATCTCCTTTGTTGTTTTGAGATCTCGGATGGTGGCAAGGTAGATTCCTTTTGACTGTGCTAGAGATGATTCCCTTGGCATAGTGTTCAAGACCAGCCTCCTTCCTTTCTTCTGTAGTTAGTCTCTAGTGTTCATGAGAACCCTTTCATAGACTACAATAACTTCTAGCCCTTTTGCACCTTCGATAGTGGTTTTGTCCGTGTCATAGATTAGTGTTCAACCTAAAATGTGTATCTAAGTTTTCACAATTAAACGAGGCCTATAGTACGTAGTAAGCTAACCCTAGTCGTATCTCAAGGAAGGCTTCGCAGGGCTTCTTAATTCAAGTGCTAGAGATTAAACATAAAAAGAGTCCTAAACATTCTATTAAGATGCAATAATGAAATTAACTAAAGTAAAGCTATAAGTAAACTAAATAACGAGGATCAAGAATTGAGGTTCTAGTATATGGCCATCTACCTTGATCATCTCATGTCATCACTACTCGTGCATTCATTTACTTATCCCAAATTCTCAAAAGCTATCTAATTACTAACTTTCGCATTTATAATTAGATTGCGACTACAACTCATGTATTCAAGCCACACAGATAAGAATTAAAGATAAACAAGTGAACACTCGGTTAATATGTTTCCAATTACAACCGATGTTGATTAGACCTTGATCTGACACAAAGATTGTCTCTCGACCTCACCCTATGTCTAACGAATTGCAATGGTGATCAAGCGATAAAATTTAGTAAACATAATCCAATCAACAAGCATGAAGAACGATGAACATAAACAAATGATTAGATTATACATAACTAGTAGAGATTCAATTACTCAATCACTTCACATAATCATCGATAAGAGATTAAACATAGATATCTACTGACAACTACACTACGTGATGGAGCAATTGACCTCCACCTCAATCCTTCGTCCCCAAGAGTGAAATTACAAGATAAAGTTCTTCAAAATGAGAGTTCTAAAATACAAGTTTTGGGTTTTCTTCTGAGAGAGATAGGATTTATGGGAGTTCGCTCTTCAAAATGGCCTGGTTTGGCTTTAAAATCCCATAGAAAATTGTCGCCCAGCGACCGTTGAGAAGCCAGCGGTCGCTGGCTTCACCACTCTGGCGCACGAATTTCTGCATCCTAGCGATCGCTGGCTGCAACTCTCTGTCCTTCGCCTCTTCTGCATCCCAACGACCGTTGAGAAGCCAGCGGTCGCTGGCTTCACCATTCTGGCACACGAATTTCTGCATCCCAGCGATTGCTGGCTGCAGCTCTCTGTCCTTCGCCTCTTCTGCATCCCAGCAAGCGCTGAGAAGCCAGCGCTTGCTGGCTTCACTCCATCCGTGTCATTTCTCCTCTTGTGCGCTCCTCGACCTGTGCCACTTCGTTCGGCTTAGCTTCCTCGGCATTTTCGACATCATTTCCACTCACATTGGCTCCTTCTCGTCATCCTAAATACAAAATAAGAACAAACAAACATGAAGTAAAAAGGAACTAAAAGACACCAAATCGACTCCACGTATAATCTAAACACGACAGAATATAAACCAAAAACACACACAAGAACGAGCTAAACAATTGGAGTGGGTCCATTCAATAACATCCCATATCAGGATGTGATGAGCATCAAGACACATTGAAACTCCAGTTCATGTAATCTGGTATAGAAAAATCCTCACAAGCTTTCGCTACGTTGGAATCCATAGTAAGTAGAGGGTTAGCGAATAATATGATATGTATGAATGGTTTTCAAAAGATCTATCAAGAATGACCAGAAATTGTGAAATCTGGTGAAACAGATACAATGATCAAGTTAGATACACTGCTCTGATACCATTTGTTGGTCCCAATGAGCAAACTATTGGTGTATGGGCGCCCGGCGCCGCCCCCGCCGGATACACCAATGTATAATTTTTCGAATTCTTGTTAAGTATTCAGGTACAGATTAGAAGATCACTCAGCACAGAATGACTGACGATTTGTATTTCAGATTATTATTTTGGAAACACAGAAAATGATGTTGATAGTTGTGTTCTGTAAAATGTGTTATGTTATCAAGATTGAGAGAGAATGCGCGGAAGTGGTGGCTGATTCTGTTGCTCAGTTTAATGAAAACCTTTTGTTTAACCAAGTGTTCTTTAAGAGGCAGTTTACAGTAAATGCAATATCACAGATAAAATGATGTGTAAATATAGCAGAACGTAAATACTGTAAATAGAAACACAAAGTTTTAACGTGGTTCCGGAAACACCCCTACATCCACGACTATCAACTTGATAGTAATTCACTAACTTGTGAATAATAACTCCTCACTTATTTAGACTGGCAGAGAACCAGTCACTACAGCAAAGTCCTAACTTGACTTGTGTAGTGCACGAAGAAAGTCGTTACTTATCACTTACTGGGTTTACAAGGTTGAGAGTTCTTCCTTAAGCTTGAAGGCTATAGGAAGATAGAACTAAAAATTGGAGTGCTTGTATCCTAGATATAGTTTAGTTCGAAGTGAGGTATGAGATCTAACTTTAGATAAATCTAAGTGTTGCTAAGATCTGGGATTCTAGAGTGCAGAAAATAGCTAAGTGAGTGAATAATCGCTTTGAATGCTCACTTGAGAGCTTGAATTTCTGCAGAGTTTAATCGCTTGTGAATCCATTGTTGTTGTAGAATCCCTTGAGGAGTATTTATATGTTTTGAATTCACGAACTAGCTGTTGGAGAGCTTTGACATACGAACTAGTCATTGGAATTTTACTCCTTGTCAATCATGCGTCCTTTGATACCATATATGGTATGACTGCAGTTCCCAGTATTCAAGCTCCTTTACTAGAATAAGTATATATATGAGAACGTAGCCTATATGACACCAAAGTGTACTAAGAGACAGATGACCCATTTAAGTAGACCATCTGTTCTTAAGCATTTCATAGAACGCCTCAAGTTCTGTGTGATGAACAGATCATTCCTTGATCTATTAAATCACTTTCTATGATTTGGATATGTTTGATAAACAATATCTGGACAGAACGTTTACTACGTTTTGTGTCGTATACAGAATGATTCCTTCATTCTGTCTTGAAAGTCCTCCAATACTAGTCTATGTTTGATGCTCTATAGATACAGAACATAACTTATGTTCTACTTCTTTTATAATTCAACATCTTAAATATTCCAAGTCTAGTACAGATTCTGATAGGACTAGAACATGACTCATGTTCTGTTCTTTTACATTGTGATCTGTATACTAACTAAAAATTAGAAACTAAGTCTAAGTTGATCTATTATAGACAAATCTTTAATGCATATCTTAATATTTTTACAGCACAAATCAACTCCTTACACAAAATATATTACGTTCTATATAAATAGAAGACTTAAGTAAAATCTAACTGTGTTTCGATTCCCATCATCAAAACCGTTACCCGGGATTCCCAACATTATATATTCGATGCCATAAAAATTAATATATTTTTAATATAATAAAATTGCTTACATTTTTGATGTCACTATTTTTTTAATATAACAAAAGGATATAGATACATACTTTTGATGTCACTATTTTTTTAAATCTAAAAATACAATAAAATTAATTATACATTTCTTAATGACGTTAAAATTATGTCAGTAGTATTAGTCAATTTTATTATAGCGAATCCCAATATTATAATATGTAGAAATTGATATTTACATTAATTTTCTCGAATTACATAATAGTGACATAACCCTTGGTTTTAATTCAAAAAATATATACATGGTTTGGATATTTTCATATCATTTTTATATGCCCCAAAGACTAATATTCTTATACTAGGTTCGAATTCAAATATATAGATGGTTTGGATCTTTTCGTATCATTTCTTATTTTTCTTATACGAATAAGATATACTGAACTTGGCTTTAAATAATGACAATAACTATTGGAAGTATCCGTTCCAAATTATTTTTTATTACTACCTTTGTTAATGTGTGAATGAATTTCAAAGTAATTAAAAATATTTTACTCATTGAGTCCAAGTATTTTTTGTGATACTAGTAAGATAGTATGAACAGTGATGGATTGATCCAAAAATAAATGGGACTATCGCAGAGATAAAAAGGGACTACGCAGGCGCAGAGAAAATGAGAATGATAAAGATGAAGGATGAAACCGCGAAAGAATGCGTCCAAACTGAAATTGTTGCAGAAATCTAAGAGAAAATAATAATCACGGATGGGGTCTAAAAGTTCACGGATTGATATTGAAATTTGCAATTTGCCCAACTTCACAACCTTCCAAAATCTTCATTTTAATTTTCTGTCTCTACAATCAGTCTTTCATCATTATCGAACTTTCATCTCTTTCAAGAATTACTTAGTCTTCTGCCACACTACTTCCTTGATTTCCAATCTTTATATTTTCCCTATGTTAATTCGTTTTAATAGTAATGAAAATGCGTGCCTTTCTAAATTTAATTTAACATTTAAGCAATAAGCACAAACAAACCGCATAAAAGTATTTGATTTGGCATAAAAGTACTTTATAGTTACACGTGGATTCCTCTTTCGAAGAGGATCTCATCCTAACAATTTACTCTGTATCATCTATATATATAATATATATAAAAGAATAATTTTACCATTTTTTTTCAATTGTAACCTTCCTTTTTTATTCTATTTACATTATTGTCATTTAAGTTCTTATTTTTATTTTCTCTTTTTTTCATATTATTAATAATTAATTTATTTAATTATATTATAAGATTATATTTATTATTTTATTAATTTATATATTTTATAAAATTACATATAATTAATATATTTTTTTATTATATTTACCTTATTAGCTTTTTACTTTTCATTTTTATTTTTCTTAAGTTATGTCATTATAAATAAATATAAATGTGTATATAAATGTAGTTATATTAATAATTAATTTTCTTTAATTCCATTTAAATTTATATTTATTTTTTTATAACATTTTATATAATTAATAAAAATATCTATATTTTTATTTTATTTATCTTATTATTTTTTCATTTTTTCATTTTATTTTATCTTGAATTATGAAACTATAAATAAATTATATACAAATATAATTATATTTATTATATTTTAATTTTTTCTTCATATTATCAACAATTTTGGTATGGGCAACTAAAGAATATCTTAATGTGCTAAACTCTTCTCTGCTTTCTTTTTGTACTAGATCTACTCTGATAGGCCCTTTGTTAATTTTCTTTAATTCCATTTATAAATATATTTTTTATTATCGTTAAATAATGTAAACAAATGTAAATATTATTATAGTTAAATAGAAATAATACAAATTAATAAATTCATTAAAGAGATAATAAATTAGGTAGTGGGGAGTGAGGAATTGAATAGTCTCATTCTTAAATTAATTTAGTTATATTTTTCGATTTTTATTTAATTTTTTTGTTATCATAATTACAAATTTGTATTAAATAAATAATTAGAAATGTAATAAAATTTAAATAATAAATATATTTCACAAATGTGTTAAAAAAACAAATTAAATAGTTTGAAGTCGAGTTCCGGTTTAAAAATTAGGAAATACACACCGTAAATTAATTAAGTAATCTTCAAATTGAATTAATTAATGCTTTTGTTACATTAAAAACAAAAGCTAATATTCACTTTATTTTTTCAAAAAGATGCACATTTTGTCATTTTGGTACGTTACACATAGACATGCATTTTCTATTTTTGGATGTGATCTCACCTTTAATAACACACTTTTGGGGTCTCAATTTCCATTATAATTCAAATCAATTACTTTATCCGTCCCACTAAAGTAGCTTAATTTCTTTTTTATTTTGGAAAATTCTATCACTAATAAATCAAATAGGAAAAAAGCACATCTAATAAAGCAAAGGAGACTAAAGTAGGATATTGGTTACCGTGTAAAAAGCAAATGACACAACTTTCGTGGGACGTTGAGAATATATTTTACCATTTAATAACACATTTTTGTGTCTCAATATGCTATTATTCAAATCAACTATATTTTAACACTTAATAACATCTTTTGTGAGTCTCAGTCTTTAATATCACTCAGTTCAACTAAATTTTATTAAAACTTGTGTCGCATCAAATAGTGCATTTTTTATAAAACGAACGGAGTATATAACAACATATTTACAATCCATAAAAATATAATATGTAAGTTTAACACTTGTAGATGATTTTTATTTGGATTGTTTGATTTCTTTAAACATTATCAAAATTATATGTATTTTAAAATAATAAAATTATAAACTATAAAAAATAATTCTCCGTGCAACTGCACGGATAAAAATACTAGTTAGGATTATTAAGACGCGTGTTAGTCTAGTGGGATTGGTTTTGTTCGAGACACTAGTTTGTAATTTAAATTTAATGTAACGTAATTTAAAAAAAAAACAAAATAAAAAATATATACCAAACCACACTAAATAAAATCAAATACGAAAAAATAAGCAAATTTAATTACTTTTATTAATGAATTCAAATAAATCAATATATTTATTATTTAGTGTGATTTAAATTAATTTTCATTTTCCATTTTTAGTAAATTGTTTATACCTTTTCTATAACAGATTGTGTCTTCCTATTATATTTGATGCAATGTAGAGGCCGAGGTGTTAAGGGTTTAAAATTCAACCATATAACGGTTCCAGTTACAATTCAAAGGTAGGTTCCAGTTATAATTCAAACGTCTACTATAGTTTCAAATCAAATTATTAATGTATTCATAATACGCGTTAATATATTCTTATGAATTATTAAAATGACTTGGCATACTAGTAAACTAAAAATAAATAAATTAAATTAAGAAAAAAGATTTCAGAAACCTCCCGTATTATGATTTTGAACAGTCAATTTTAATTTCAAACCAAAGGTTCACGATTTTGAATTTTTAAATCGTAATCGAATCGTTATCTACACATTTACGATTTGAAATTAAATCGTCAAATATTATTACGATTCCCAGAAGTGTAGGATACGTTTCGCGTATAACGGTTTCAAATTTTGTTTGAACACCTCTTAATTAAAGTCATGGACTTCTTATAAATTAAAAGAATCAAATAAATATGATTAGTAATTTTTCATTGAATTTGTTATCAATTATTTTTCACTTGTTATAAAGTGATATTATTAATATTTTATAGTCTTCGTATATAAAAATTCAGAACTGAATTGTGGACTAGTTTTAAGGGCACGGGTCATATATAGAGAGAGAGAGATTGTAGTACCCCATAAACGATATCCACAATTTAATGTAAAGTGTTTAGAGCAGGGTGGGCCTTCGTTACGAAAATAAAAATAAATTAATTTAGTGTATTTAACAAGAAAATGTACCCTTATGCAAAGTGTCATGAAAAGAAAAGTTATAAGAGCACCCGCGTCGCGGGCAGCTCGGGCAGAAGCCAGAAGGCGCGGGAGACGATGTGCTGAGGTGAGAGGCCGGACTCGGCCTTCAAAGTCCATGATGGAAGCTCTTATGTATTCAATGAATCAAGAGAAATTTTTATGTAGAAATTAAGAACCAAAGTGCAATTATTAATCTTTTAAAAATATGTGGTTCAAATTAATTATACATTAAATTTATGTATAGAATATAGTGAAATCAAGATGCATATAATTAATTCATAAAAATGCATTATCATGTGATGTAATAATTAAACTACGATTTGTAATACATCAAAATAATAAGAAAAATGCATAAGTTCAAAGTTGTAAATTAATTTTTTTTTAATTATTAATTATTAATTATTAAAATTACATATATCTATAAATACCACTCTTCATTTCTTGCAATTTTTTATTTCAAATTAAAATTAATGAGATTTAATTTCTAAAATATGTTATTTTAAATTTAATAACATTTAAACAAAAATATTCATAATAATTGATCATAATTAATATTGAAAAATGATATTTAAAAAATATTATATATCATAATTAAAATTTTATATATCCTAATAATCAGAAACTGAAATTAATTACATGCGATGGAATAATCTATATTTAACTATTATGTATATAATGAAACTAGAACATACAAAATTTAAATCGAAAAAACAAAGTAAAGGAACATGAAAAAATAAAGTGATATAAATAGACAAAAATCAATTTTTTCAACAAAAATCTTTAATTATATATACCGAGTATAATATGCATCTCTCTAACAATATAATCAATTTTTTCAACAAAAATCTTTAATTATATATATTTTTTGAAAAAATGTAATTTAGTATCTCATTTTTCTATGTCACATTTTATGTGCCATAACAAAATTTTAAATTCATTTTTAATTTTGATTTTATATATTTTAACTTAACTTTATGTATTTCTATGCGAATAAGATATATAATTATTTTTAATATTTAATATTATTTTAAATCGATTTTTAAAGTATAAATTTAAAAATATAATATGTAATTTTTAAAATATTTAATTGTTTTAAAAATTAAAAATTAGAATTAATTATATCATAATATTATTTTATTTTAATAAAATATTATGTTAATAAATTTGATAGCCGGACACAAAAATAAAACACGAAATGCTGTCACTTTTCGGATATGCTCAAACAATCCATCTCAAATAGACTCATATGTAACGTTAATTATGATATGCCAAACAATCCATCTCAAATACTCATATATTTAACGATAAAGAAATACTCTATTTATATTATTGAAAGAGATATTTTATAATAACTATTTTGTTATAGTAAATTCAAATAATAGGCACACGTATAAAAAAAAATCTAGTCTTATGTGTCAAAATACTCTTCATCTAATTAATTCGTTTAAAATATTACAGATTTAAAAATAAAATTTGGTTTACAATCAAATACTATTCCCTACCAAATAAACCCTAAATATCTAAACATGAATCTATATTAATAATTTATTTTGCAATATGAACCAAATCAATTTAGTTTGTAGCGTGACATGGTGAAGGAAGAGAGAGAGTGTGAGAAGGTGGGAAGAGAGAGAGCGTCAGATGCAGTTTTTCTAATTGATTAAATTTAGAAAAGGATAATTATGTCTTTTAGTATATATTATGGCTAATATTTTGTTTTTTTGTATTAATGGTTAGTATTTGTGTTTATAATAATAGAATGGTTTAGCCCATTTCCCCTTATTGAACTTGTGCCATCAAAAGCTACGTGGCACGCAAGGAAATACTCCCTCCGTCCATGAAACAAGTTCTTAATTTGTTATTTTCGTCCGTTCACAAAACATCTTTCTACTTTAAATTTTCCATTTATGGTAATGGACCCACCACACTCTCTACACACAACTCAATTTAATATAATACTTAAGTGTGACCCCTATTCCACTCACTACATATCATTATTAAAGTCAAAAGCACTACATTAAAACCCGCACCGGGTTAAACTAGGAACTTCTTTCATGGACGGAGGGAGTATATTAGTAATGCTGCTGAAATAAAATTTAAAAGAAATTAAAGAAGCTTAGTATAAAAATTAATTTCGGCTTTATATAGTGTCCACTGTCCAGCATATAAATCACGGGTCGTCCCAACATTCATCTATAAAACCATCGATCAAAACCTTAAATCACAACTCAAAAGTAGTCTCTCTCCCTCCATGGGTTCCAAGACTGTAGCAATGGTTTACATATGCATGCTTTGCATGCTAATCGCATTACCACCTTCTTACTCTTGGCAACAAAACTGCCCCCCACCTTACCCACCCTACGGGGGACGCCCCTCTCCCGGCCTCCCCCACCCACCCAACCCTCCCAAGCACCGCCCCCACCCACCTTTTCCCCCTACTCACCGCCCCCCAAAATCTCCATCGCCGCCCCAACACGGCGGCAGAGTCCACCCTCCCATCGTCGTGCCGCCAATCATCATGCCGCCCCCGGTCGTCGTCACTCCGCCAGTCATCATGCCACCACCCGTGGTAAACCCGCCGATCATCATGCCACCTCCCGTCTTAAACCCACCGGTAACTCGTCCTCCTCCGTCCTCCTCTTATCCTCCATATACCCCTCCCGGCGGAGGTGGCGGCGGAAGAACACCACCGGCGGCAAAGTGCCCAATCGACGCGCTGAAGTTAGGGCTGTGTTTGGATGTTCTCGGAGGATTAGTCCACGTCGGAATAGGAAATCCGGTGGAGAACATATGCTGCCCGGTGATCCAAGGTCTTCTTGAGTTGGAGGCGGCGATTTGTTTGTGCACAACAATAAGGCTTAAGCTTCTCAACCTTAACATATTCCTTCCCTTGGCGCTGCAGCTCATTGCCACGTGTGGGAAAACACCGCCGCCGGGATTCGTATGCCCGCCTCTCTAGAACACTATTATTGATTATGCTTAAATCTAGAATCTTTTCAATTAAGGAGTGTAGTGTTGATATGGATGTGCATGTAATTCTGCTGTTTCTTGGCGGTAGAATAGATTTAGCTGGGCTATACATGCATGGCTTGCAGTTTGTTCTACTAATAATTAATTTGCTCATTAATGCACGAATTTCTACTACTTTCTATGAACTTTTCTAACATTTCGATAATGAACACCGCTAAATGGTGTCATATTTTTTAATGATTCAATAAAATAATGATACATAGTTAATGTATATATAAGAAATATGTATTTTTAACTATTGATTATGTCATCTGTCATAGTTTATTAAAATAATAGAAAATATAATATTTAGAAATTAGATAAATTCGTAGTTTATCGATCAATTTTGAGAAGTTTTTAATCCGATTGCTTTTCCTAATTGCCATCTTTTAGAGTCTTTTTTCTTGTATTTTTTTTTTGTTTTTTTTTTTTTTTTTGTGTTTGCTTTGCTTTTCGTTTGAATGCTGATAATATACCAACCATTCAACCAAAAATGTCTATCAACATAAATATATACTCCACCCATTACCTATTTTTCTATTTTTGGATCGTTCCAATTTGTTACATAATTTTGTTTTGGTAAGTGGACTCGTCTACTCTATACATATAACTCAAATAAATATTATAAATCAAGTTGGACCTAAATTCTACAACATTAATATACATAAAGTCAAACTATTTTCTTAAAACGTGTATCGAGTCAAACTGAGTAACAAAATGATTCATCTTCTCGAGAAAGTTCTTATTCGGCTCTTAAAACACTCCATTTTGTATATTTAATCCTGGAGGAGGTTGCAAAGCTTTATTCCAATGTTAAGATAATTTTGATTGTTGGGGTGGTCGGCTTAATTCCTCCTTCGAAAACTTTGATTATTAGTTTGGCAGCTGCCTTGTTTTGCGTTGTGAACTTCCTCTACGTATTGAGGCTCCATTTCCATTTGCACAACATTCACATGACGCTTCTTTTTCTTCACAGATTTCAGCTACCTTTTTAAAATAACATATGTAACTACTCATAGTTGTTTGCTCAATAATCTTGATAGCCTCATTTAGGGGTGTCAATCGGTAATCGGTTCTTGAAAAGAATCTATACCGAATCGATACCGGATAAGGAACTAATTATCAAGTATTGGTTTTTCGGTAAATATACCAGTTACCGGCTCCTAAGTTTGAAAAATATCGATATCCGGGTCGGGTACCAATTTATAAAATTAAATATTAAAAATATGTATTTTATATATTATATTTACTTAAACAATATTTTATAAATTATAAAATATTTACAAATTTAATTAAATTTAATTTATATTGAATTACTCCCTCCATCCACCAATGTTTGTTACGTATTTCCTTTTTGGGCCGTCATTAAGCAATGTTTGTTACACTTTAAAATTTCCTTTTATAGCACACACACTTCAATTAAATAATAATAACAAGTGAGACCCAAACTCTTCTAATTATACTCTTTTACCCAAAGTCAAAACACTGCATTAAAACACGTGTCGGGTCAAAATGTAACATATATTGGTGGACAGAGGGAGTATTATTTATTTAAATTAGTATTTTAAAATAATAAATAGAAAAAAAAGGTACCTTAACCAGTTCTACCATATAACAAGTACTGAACCGGTCGGTACCCTGTTAACTGGTAAAATAACCAGTTCCTATACCGATTCCTACAATTATAGATTTTCTAATTAACCGATACCAGACCGATTGACACCCCTTGCCTCGTTGGGAGAGCAATCGAGCTCCTTTCTTGTCGGCATCATTAATCCTTGGTAGAACATAATTATTTGATCCTCCTTGTCAATCTCGTGATGTAGAAAATTTTGCAGCAGACTATTGAATCTCTCCCATGCTTCATAAAGTGCATCATCCTCAAATTGTGCAAACTAGTGGATGTCACGAAACAACTTCTCGATCGACTTTAGATGGTGGGAAGTATTTTTTCATGTAATTTGCAATTCAATTTCTTATGGCTTCTTTAAATTCGTATCTTTTAATTATGATTTCTTTTATTTTTATTAGTTAGGGTGTTATTTTCATTTTCATTTATTTTATTTAATTTCTTGGTCTAGTTCATAATCATAGTCATAATTCTCTCAATCAATATGTTTAGGGTGTTTAGGACTCATTTGCTTTTTGTATCAAACAACGAGATAAATTCCCTTGCTTAGCTTTACTTGTGATTTGACTTGGGTTGACTTATTATTACTCAAACGATCTCGTAAGATTGCGAGCGACTTTAACAATTTTAGTCGAAAATGTTGTTGTAGAAATATTTTCCCCCCATCACTAATGATAGCTCAAGGGAATCTAAACCTACATAAGTGTTTCGACTAAAATTGTTCGAGTCGCTCGCAATTTAGAACGAGGTCATCTAGCAATAGTAAGCGTTGTCATATTCTCAAAGAAGACTTAGCAGGATAATTCGATTATTTGTTCATAAACGGAAAGCAATAAAAAGGATTTGATTTGAAGTTCTATATCTAGGCGAATAATGTAAATAAGAAACAAAATTTAAATCTAATCTAAGAAAGCAAATTAAATCTAATCTAAGAAAACCATTTAAATCTATTCTAGGAAAATAAATAACTTGGAACTTGAATTCAAAAGTAATACGGAAAGAAATCTGGAAATTGAAAACGGAGTAAGAAACTAGATGCATAAACTAGATGCATAAACTTGGGGTGCTGGTGTGAGTCTGGGCGCGAGGTCAGCAGCGGATGAGCATGCTGCGGTCGCTGACCTTGCTCTCGTGAAATCCCATCCTTTTCCTCCGCGAATTGTATTCGATTTGGTTGCCTCCCAACTCGTCGATACCTACGAACATAGAAAAAGACCAAAAATAAATAAAGGACTCAAAATCAAATAAAATAAAATGAAAATAAATATGAAAAACGGGAAAAATGAGCATTGGTTGCCTCCCACGAAGCGCTTTATTTTACGTCGTTAGCTCGACGGAAATGAACCAATTCAACTGGGAGTGTAAGAATGAGAACTTGACTCCACAACTTCGGGTACGAAGTCATGTTTGAGATACAATTGAACTCGTTGCCAATTGATTCGAAATGACATCTTCTCTCTTTTTTCATGTGGTGCGTCACTCTTTGATGACGAAATTTTTCTAAGGACGAGTAATCTTCTCCTTTTGGGTTTGCCCTTGTCAAGACGTGTCTTAGATATGGTGCTTGGGCGCATAAGAGCTTCCGCATAAGTTGACGAGTAGGTACATCGAGAAGCGGAGTTTGTGTCATCAGGTTTGGTGAAAGGTGCGGTTGTTGGCTTCTCTTCGAGGTTTGTTCGCCTTCCAACATTTTTATTTGGCCGGTCTCTCTTTTCACATCCAAACCCTTACCTTGAGAAACGTCCTTACGATGAAAAGCCTGCATTATAGATTTCTCAACCAAATGGTTAGTAGCATCTATATAGTACGTATCAATCAAATCGACATAATTTGCAGTGTGAAATTGGTGAGCAGAAAAAGACACTTCCTCATCCAGGACAAATATTTTAATGGTACTATTTTTGACATCAATAATAGTATTAGTAGTAGCCATAAATGGTATTCCTAGGAGTAGTGTATGCTCGACTCCGTCCTCACGTACGTCACCTATCTCAAGAATGACAAAATCAACAGGAACGATTATTCCACCGATCTTAACAAGAACATCTTCAATTATTCCTTTAGGGTGTCTCACAGATCTATTGGCTAATTGAAGGGACATGCGAGTGGGTTTTAATTTACCTAATCCTAATTGTTTAAAAATAGAATAAGGCATAAGATTAATTCATGCTCCTAAGTCTAGCATGCCAGATGCTGCCTTACCGTTACCTAGAGTAATGTCAATAACGAAGCTACCTGGATCGCGTCGCTTAGGAGGTAAAGGCTGCTGCATGATGGTACTCGCCACTTCGGAGACTGTCACTAACTCTTGATCGTCGAGCTTCTTCGTCTTTGAAATCAGCTCCTTGAAGAATTTGACATAAGATGGGATATTCTTGATCAACTTTGAGGAGTGAAATGTTCACTGTTACTTTGGATAGCATCTTGTAAAGATCCGCGAACTGCTGCTCGCTTTTAACATCCTTTAGCTTACTAGGATAAGGAATAGGCGGAACGTATGGATTTACCGCCTTGTGAAGCTCCTCATTGGACTGCTCTTTCTCCTCCTTCGATGACACCTTATCAAATTTTCCTTGAGATCTCATCTCCATCTTGGTTTCCACCACCTTACCCTCTTTTAGAACGGACACTGCTTGAACTTCATGAGGCTGGTGTCCTTGTGCTGGAATTTTCCCCGTCTGCTGGCTTTGCTGCAACTGGTTAACAGCGCCAGAAATCTGCCCTATAGCCATCTCAAGGTTCTTGATTGTTGCATCTTGAGCCTCTCGAACCTTCTTGCTCTCTTGCATAAATGCGGCTAGGCTGTCTTCAATTGATGATCTTTGGGGAGGAACAGGTTGAGGTGGAAATTGCTGCACCGGTGATGGATAGAATTGTTGCTGCTGCGGAGGAAAAAATTGTTTGTGCGGCGGCTGTGATGGATAATACTGCTGTTGTTGATGTTGAGGACGAAAATTCTTAAACGGTGGTCGTCTGTTTTGGAAATTCTGTGTTCCATGCCCTTGGAATTGGGGTTTCCATCCTGAGTTTTGTTGAGGCTGCGGCTGGGGTGTGAATTCTTGTGCTACGTACACCTTGGCTTGTCCTTCGGATGTCATCTCTCCCATTCACGGACATTCCTCTACAACGTGGCCAAAGTCGCCACAAATACTGCATGGCTCAAGTGCAACTTGAGGAGCAGGCAGTGATGGGGGTCGATTCATCTTCAATTCTTGTAGCTCCCTCATCATATTCGCCATTTGTTTCTTGAGATCGGGGCTCGTAGTCACTGCACTGGCCTCCATTCGTCTTGGTCGTGTGGATTTCTGATGCGAACTTGCAGCTAGGGTCTCGAAGATCATGTTCATCTCCTCCGCCGTTTTGACTGCAATGTTTTCTCCTGCCGAACTGTCCACCATGAGTTGAGTAGTTTAGAGCAAATCATTATAGAAAAATTGACAAAGCATCTCCGGTGCCATCTGATGTTGACGACACTGTTGAAGTAGCTCTTGGAATCTCTCCCACGCCTCATGGAATTACTCATCGTGCGCTTGCGCGAAATTCATTATTTTAGTACGTACCGCTTGAGTTTTGTGATGCGGATAGTACTTCAACATGAATTTCTCACAAGCCGATCCCCAAGTGGCGAGTGATCCGGATGGAAGAGATAAGAACCATGATTTGGCCGTATCTTTCAACGTGTAAGGGAAACACTTCAACTTGAGTTGATCCTCCGTCAGCGAGTGAAGCGGGAAAGTTTGCACCACCGTGCAATATTCTCGGATGAACGTCCAAGCGTCTTCACTCGGGAGCCCATGGCATGTCGAAAGTAGTGATTGATGGTGTGGCTTCAACTCATAGTTTCGGACTGCGGTGTCGAAAACGATGGCTGAAGTAGCAGTTGTGCCGAATTTGGGCTTAGTGAAATCTCCCATATAATGCGGTCTCTCGTCCGCTCTCTCATTGGCCATCTCTTCGAATAAAAGTGAGAGCGAAAATTCATCAATGTCCTCAATGTCTTCTTCTACGGTGGCTAGGATTGCACGCTTCTGGTTAATGTTATCATTGAAGGGCGTCAATGGATTTTTAGCACTGCGATGACCTTGCATAAACAACACTCAACAAAAACGTTACGCGTACCACAATATAAAAGAAGAAAGTAAACATAATAAAATAAAAGAGAATAAAAAAAATAAAACAATTAAAAAGGAAAAAGAACAACGAATTAAATCGCCTCAAGTCTTCCTTGGCAACGGTGCCAAAATTTGTTTTGACTAAAATTGTTCGAGTCTCTCGCAATTTAGAACGAGTTCATCTAGAAATAATAAGCAAACCCAAGTCGTATTCTCAAGGAAGACTTAGCAGGACAATTCGATTCTTTGTTCATAAATGGAAAGCAATAAAAAGGATTTGATTTGAAGTTCTATATCTAGGCGAATAATGTAAATAAGAAACACAATTTAAATCTAATCTAAGAAAGCAAATTAAATCTAATCTAAGAAAACCATTTAAATCTATTCTAGGAAAATAAATAACTTGGAACTTGAATTCAAAAGTAATGCGGAAAGAAATCTGAAAATTGAAAACGGAATAAGAAACTAGAAGCATAAATGATAAAGACGAACGAAAGCGATAAAAGAAATAAGAGAGAACGCAACAAACTTGAATTAAGAACTGGAAAAGGTCTTCAATCCACAACAAAATTCTGGAAACGAAGTACGAAATGATGAATGTTACAATCGGGTAACTTGAAGATAAAAATAATGTGAAGAACTATCTAAAAACCTAAGTCTCGATCCTAGAATACGGGATCGAGAAGTGCTAAACTACGAACGGAAAATATATGAAAAAGTGTTGGAAAGTAGTCAAGAGTATCGTGCCAAAACTGGAGTCGAAAGTCGGATCGAAAGTCATCTCCATTGAATGAGAATCTCGCCGAGTATATGTAGGCGAGAGGTGGGTCAGCGACCACGTAGGGGTCAACGGCCGCTAACCCGGTGGCTCCGTGCCATCCGCGAGGCCGTTGGAATGGCCTGCGTAAGCCGCAAGGTCAGCGACCGTTGAGCAAGGTCAGCAACCGCTGACTTGCTCTGGCGCGCTCTCCTTCGGCTGGCTCGGTCGTTGGCTCCATGGCCTAGTCAGCGGCCGCGGTATGTCACGCGACTGATGACTAGTGTCTCGACACTTGTCTTCAGTTTCTCGTCGTTTCTTAGTCTTTCCTCGTTTCTTTTCCAATTTCGATGCTCGTTTAGGCCAATGATCCTGAAACATAAAATGAAACATAAATCGGGCCAAAACATCACGGAACGATGGAAAATAATACGAAGAAAAGCATGGAAAATACGAGTTTAGACTAACAAAAAGAGGCTAAACAAGAAGTGTTAGGTAGCCTTGAAAATAATATTGATGATGTTCTTTCAAAACACACTTAGATTTTTTATTCTTAACGTTAAGCTGTTCTGTTATCGCTTGCTTAATATTGTAAAGAGAAGGTCATTTTGTTGACCCTATCTGATAGAAGAACAAGCCTACCAAGACTTTTTATTCTTGGATTGGTTCTTTGTAAGGAAGAGATGATGATATAAGATTCTTAACGATAACATTCCAATCTTTAGAACATGTTAAATGATGTTACATTGTAAAGGACAAAGCACCTCTTATAAGATTTTGTTCTATAGGAGTCATAAGGCTTTGATAATTGTTTTGATATTGAATAGAAGAGCAAAAGGAAGGAGATCAATCAAACATTTAGTCAACTCAATCAAGAAGATTCATGATCTACTCTACAAGGCAGGATAAGGATTATGGCAAGGATATATTCAACAACCAATCACGCCAACGGTCAGAATTTGAATTCTGCACCTATAAAAACTTTGAATCAAAGTATTCACTATAAGAGACTTCAACGATCAAGAGATGTTACTCTACTCAGATTTATTCACAAACGAATATGAGAAATTGTATACTACTTTTGAAGCCTCACCTGGATTATTCCTAAGTTCGAAGAAAATTATAATCTCGATTTAAGTCTGTCTTATCTAGAAGTTGATCATTAGCTTCAACCATATATAGTTTAGTAGATTTCTAAGCTTTGGGCGTGAAGAGTTGAAGGAGATTTTTCTATAAGTTGTTTTACTCTAGTTTTGACATAAATTCGTGGCTCATACTCAACGAGTATAAACAAGTGAGAATCCTAGTAGTGAATTTCAAGTTAGGGGTGTCAATGGGTGGGTAAAACCTGGACCGAAACTGCTAAAATAGTTACAGTTCTGAAACCGGAACCGGACCGTTAAATATTGGTTCTGGATCTGGACCCGGACCATTTATCAAATTATTAGTGGTTCCGGGTCGGGAGAATACCCATGGGTATTTTTCGGGTCCGGGTCACCCATGGGTCTCAAACATATATACTCATTCTCTATCTTCATCTCTCCTCCGTTTATTGTTAGTAATTTGATATGTACCGTTCTATAACTATTTTCACCATTAACGACTTCCGATTTTTCGGAAATTCATGATTTTTTAAATTGCATTTTTTTTCATAATTTTTGACTTAATTGGGTATTAAAAACAATTAATTTTAATAAAATTTATGTAATGATTTATTAAATTCTCGGAGTGAGTAATTCACTTTTGATTTATGTAACGAAAATTTTGATATACTAAAAATAAAATTTTCCAAAACCATCTTACCGTTCAATTCGGTAAATCCATTTATTCTTATCATAATAACTAGTTTTACTTTTAATTCTCTTAAAAAATAAAAATAAAATTCAATGCTCTACTTATGTTCTTTGTAAAATACGATAAGAAAATGATTTATCGTCACTGTTTAAACAACTCTTCTTATGTTCTTCGTATTTGTTTAGGCTATGCAAATTTTGAATTTTTTCTGTTAATAACGTATTAGGCATTCTTTGAGAAAAAAAAAACTCATTAATGGTTCATTTTTATTAGGGGATTGTAAATAAAATTACATGGGGCTAAATTCTTTAATTTTTTCTTTTAATTTGAAAATTAAAATACAAAATATTCAATCAACTTTTAGCATTACAGTTGGATACAAAAGGATACTTTAACTTTCCCTTTAAGATAAAAAAAATTGGAAAGAAGAACTGAAAAAAATTCGAAAAAAAAATATTGGTAGGGCCGGGCCGGGTCAGGTTAGAACGGGTTGGGTCGGGTTCGGACCGAATATGGCCGGGTTTGGACATGCCTTAAAAAAAATTGAAAACAAAAAATTAATTGGTCGGGCCAGGCCGGGTCAGAACTGGAACCTTATCTAGTGGGTCGGGTCGGGTCGGATCCGGACCGAACATGACCGGGTTTAAACGGGTCTCGAACTGAAACCGGAACCGGAACCATAACTTTAAAATGAGCGAGTTTTGACCGGTTTCGGGTCCGGTCCGGATTTTACCCATCCATTGACGCCCCTATTTCCAGTCTTGCCTGGTTAGATCATGGACATAGAGAGTTTCCCAAACCACATAAAATTGAATGTGTGATTTAATTTCAGCATTTTATTTCCAATGATTTTGATTCACTAACCCAATATTCTCATTGTCATCATTCATCTCTTAATCAACTCTGCGTAAGAAGATTTGGCTATAAACAAAGGTTATCATTAAGAGCAACCAACTTAATCCACCATCTTCCACGCACGATTCTGTTGTTGAGTAACTACTCATGAAGTTTTATTCTCCGAGAATCAACACTCTGAAGAGATTATCTAGAAAAGATCATCTTCTCTAAAGAGAACCTATTTTAGTCACCTTAAAAGTAGTTCTCTCAGAAAGAAGACTTTAACTATTGAATAATCTTAATCAAGTTAACTAGAAAAGTTAATATTTGGTGTATTCCCCCTCATACACTAAACCTAGCTCTTTCGGGACCAACAATAAGATATTTTTCCGCACAAACTTGAGTACAACATTAGCGTCATAAGTCCTTGAGGGGATAACTTCAACCCACTTGGATACATAATCAACAACTAAAACAATATACTCATATCCAAAAGATTTAGGAAATGGACCCATAAAGTCGATTCCCTACACGTCGAAGATTTTAACTACTAATATGTTTTGGTGGGGCATTTTGTTCCTCTGGATGATTGATTCAACTCGTGGGCATCGATCACATGCCAAATAAAATGCACGAGCATCCTTGAATAGAGTAAGCTAAAACAACCCGCTTCGTAGCACCTTGTGTGTTGTTTTCTGCCCTCCAAAATGACCTCCAAATGGGGATTAATGGCAGAAACGAAGTACTTTTTCTTTCTCATAATTATTTGAAGAGATGGACAAGGATAATGGAGAAGAGAGGCCGAGATACATGAGAAATTTCTCCAAGCTTAAATTCGGGATAGCAAATTCTGCTATTGTTCTGTCGACTGTAGTCAGGAACTACGAACTCAAACCACACCTGCAATCCTTTTTGCCGGATTATCATGGACTGCCGACTGAAGACACTCTCACCTTCATTCGAGAATATTTCATGGTTGTGCATACTTTTCCTCTACTCACTCTTACAGAGGACCAATTGAAGCTTAAGTGTTTTCCGTACACTTTGAAGCTCGGGCGAGGTCCTGGTATCTGTCTCTCCCACTGAATTTTCTCACCACTTGTGCATCAGTGTGTGAGAAGTTCATGTTGAAGTACTATCCGCATTATAAAACTCAAGAGGTTCGTACTAAAATTATGAACTTCGCACAAGTAGTGGGCAATGCATTTCATGAAGCCTGGGAGAGGTTTCAGGAGTTGTTGCAGCAGTGCCCACACCACCAGATTACACCTGAGGTGTTGTGCCAATATTTCTATGAGAGGTTGTTTCAAACTAAACAATTTATGGTGGACAACTTAACCGGAGGGAACATAGTGATCAAGACCACTGAAGAGATGAATGAGATTTTCGGGACTTGAAGAAGCAGATGACTAAAATGATGAGGGATTTGCAAGAGTTAAAAATGAATAGGCCTCCATCACCATGGAGAAAACAAATTACACAGGAGCCATGCGATATTTGTGGCGAGTATGGACATGCTGTAGAGGAGTGCCAGCGAATTTCAAAGATGACAGTTGAAGGAGAAGCTGAAATTTATGCTGCACAAGGATTCACATCCCAATCTCACCCTCATCAAAATTCAGGCTGGAGGAATCAACAAAACTCAGGGTGGAATCCACAATTTTGGGGCAAGGAGCGCAAAATTTCAAAAATGCTAATATACAACCCCAATTTCAGAATTTCCATCCTTAGTTCCAGCAACAACAATATTATCCGCAACAACCACAATATTTTCCACCGCAACAACAATTTTATTCTCCACCGATGCAGCATCACCAGTACCTCGTGCAACAATACCCGCGTCAACCTGTTCCTCCTAAAAAACTATCCCTTGAAGATAGTTTGACAACCTTTATGCAAGAGATCAAGAAGACTTGAGAGGCTCAGGATGCTACTTTTAAGCGCCTCGAGACAACTGTGGGGCATGGAGTATGTTGGTCCCGAAAGAGCAAGGTTTGGTGTATGGGGGGGGGGGGGAATACACCAAATACAAACTTTCAGTTTACGAAATTTCTATTCTTAATTATGAAATTGCTCGGCAGATGACTAACCAGACTGATACTCAGATCAATACCAGATTAGTCCAAACAGATAGCTCTCTAGTGAAAACACTTAGACAATAATAAGAGTGATCTTATTATTTTCAAAGTATTGTGTGTGCGGAAATATGGTGGATTTAATGGGTGCTCTTGTTTAGAAAACCTTAAGGATTAATCAAGTTGTATTAGCAGATTGATTGAGATGCAAATTATATGATTGTACAGATGGTTAGAATAATAAACAACTGAAGGTAAAATGCAGAAATATAAAGAACACAGTTGTTTATCGTGGTTCGGGAAATCTCTACGTCCACGATCTGGTCCAATCTAGACCAGATTATCCACTACTAGGATACTCTGCTTGTTTATGCTCGTGGAGAACGAGTCACAAGTATCAATCAATGTTAGAGAGATACTTATGCACGAAATAAGGGTCGTGTCCCTATACAACAGATTACCTCTACGTTACCACTAGAAAACTACTAGCTAGCAGGGTGATCTCCTTTATCTCGATAAGACAGACTTGAATCGAGGTTGGGTTGGTGTGATGTAGTATCACAGTTTGAAGCTCTTAGTCTGGATAACAGATTGCTTGAGAGTATGTTGTCAATATAATTCGCGTGCGTGTTTTACTCCAGACCATGGCTCCAAATATATATAGGCATTGAATTTAAAATTCTAGCCGTTTGTTGATTGACATGAGATTGATTGTTGATTGCCAATCAATGATATCCATCATATCTGTTCTTGCCATGTAGAGAACGTTGACTCAATCTTCAAGTTATGGAAGGCAGATTGCCAACGACTTCTTTCCTTCTATGTGTCAACCGAAGATTCTCTTTTCAATCCCTATTGGATGGACTTCAATTTTGATGTGGCAAGATGGTATGATGTGTAGGATGATGTCATCTGGTGGTTTGATGACTCTAACGATCTGGTACTACGCTATAAGAGACGATCTGGTCAGTGATATGGTCGCTGTCTGTTACAGCAGATCGATTTCTTCTTGGCATGAAATCTTAGCCTTCATCCTATACTATTTATAGAAGTTTTCATCAGAAACTTAATGAACTTCATATATAGGAGGCAAGACAGATTATAGTTCATCAAGACAAAAATAGGAATTACAGATCATAATGATATGAGAAAGTATAACTATATGCTTTTCCTCCTCTCCTCTTGTTACTTCTTCATCTTCGCCCTGGTTTCATCAGATATGAGCTGTACGCTCTCATATACTCCCTCTCTTACCCTTATGTAATCTGGGTCTTCATAGTCTATCTTGTATCCCCTGTTCTCTGCCAGTTGGTTTATGAAAGTGAGCAGAAAGGTTTTATCTGAGAGATTAGTGCCTGGTATGGTGGGGCAAGTTCTGAACTCCTTCTCCGGGGCAGTAATTTGAATTTTTGCCTTTGCTGCAGCCTCTCTTATTCCTTCTACCAGATCTCTTGCATCATTTTGATCCAGAAAGAGGTTAAATGCCTCATTGGGTGTCCCCTCGCTGTATGTTGGCTCTTTGAGAAAGTAACGGCACATTATGAAGCCAAAGCAAAGTCCTTCCCATCCCTCTTTTAGGTTCTCTAGGACCCAGTTGGTCTCTCCTTCTTTAGACTTTGATGTTCTGATTGGAGCAGACGAGAACCAACTGGATCCAGATTTCTTCTTTCTCTTTAGGGGTTGAGATTGGCTCGATCTGCTTGAGGATGTTGTCTTTTGAATTTGAGCAATTTGAGCAGATGGAGCAGATGATGGGGCAGATGGTGGGCTGGAAGTTTCTGGTGCTATCTGCTGCTCAGGTTGAGCCTTTTCCCTTTCATCCGCAGCACCAGATGATTGCAGCTTCCCCTTCGCAACAGATGGCTTTTTCCCTTTCCTAGGTCCTTCCCCCATTTCGACATCATCAACATACATCTAGATGAGTGCCTTAAGGGAGATGACCTCTTCTTTCAAATCCTTCATTTCTTTTGCAGAATCGATCTTTTCTGTCAGCAGAGCATTGATGTTTAAGTTGGAATCATCAACTTTCTTTTCTAGTGAGGCTCTGGTTTTGAGCAGATCTTCCTTTTACCCTTCTTGGTCTGCTTTGATAATTGCAATTTCATCGAAGAAGGCATTGATCATAGTTTTTGTTGGGTAGCCCAGGTCGCACATTTTCCTTTCCACAAAGTTTTTGCCATCTGATTCAAATTGCCTGAACATGGCTCTTGTGTGTGCATTGGCCTCTTTTACCACATCAGCTGCTATGCCATCAGTTTGTTCCTTGACAATGGTATGAACCATGTCTTTTTCATGCTTTGCAAACTCAGTGACAATTTTGTACATTTCATTAACCTTGAGCTGCATTGATCCTAGAGTCTGATCGATCTGTGCCTTTCTCTCCTCTGCAGCAGATCGATCATCATCCATCTTCTTGCTCAGCTCCTCCAGTTTCAGTCTGCATATTCTCCTCAAATCAGAGTCAACCTGGTCAACGTGAGTTTTCAGATGGTTGTTGAACTCTGTGAGAATGCGAATGGCCTCGTCCTGGACTGTAGAGAGCGTCCCATACATGTACTGATCAACTTTGTGAGAGATGAGTTCTTTTACTTGTGCATTGGACAGTGATTGATGCTGAGTCATCAATATGTCCTCCAAAGTGGTCATCTCCACAAAGTCCTCCATCGTGGCTGCGACAGCAGGGGTATAGATTGCATCAGTGAGCTTGCCCCCAACCCTCTGTCCAGCTGGTTCAGATTCTTCGTGTGGTTGGATAACCACTGCGCTTGGAGTCTTATGAGTCATGGTAGGTTCCCCCTCAGCTTGTGGAGTGGTCTCCACAACCTGCTCTCCAACATCAGCCATGTGCTGATTTGGTTCAGGTTCTGTCATTGCTGCACCCGGTTGGTGAGCATCAGATGGTGTTGCTTCCACTCTTGCTTCCTTAACAACTTCTTCAATGCTGTCATAAAACTCCAACATGTTTGCTTTCTCGTATGCAGATCGAAGGTCGATCTGGAGTTCTTCGGCTTCAAATTTTGACATCCCCAGAATGTCTGGTTTGTATGTCTCCTTTAACTCAGCAATTGAAGAGGCAGTAAAGATGTTGAGCAAGGTGGCCTCTTCAATCTTTAGGGCATGTATCGACCTGGTTCTGAGAAGGGCATCAAGGACATAGAACTCTTTGTCCTTGATGAGCAAGAGAAATTTAAGGCGTTTGGCTGCTCCATAGGTTTCTAGGGTGAGCTGGATCCCAGGAAATGTCCTCAGGACAGAATGATCTTCTTCTGTCTCAAGCATTTTCACCACAGTCTCTGCCTTTTCCAGTTCTTCCTCCTCATCTGTAGACTCCTCTTCTCCCTCGACCTCCTCATCAATCTGCTCAAGGTATTCTGCAGATGATGGACTGGCAGTGTGTGCGGGGGAGAAATCCTTGGTTTGATTTGGGTTCAAGGATGAGATGGGAGCTACATCCTCTGGTGGTCTAGCCACCAGGACCTCTTCCTCCTCAACCTCCTGTTGAGGGAGAGTTGTTTCAGCAATAGCATGTTCTTCGACCTGGACTTCATCTGCTAGTTTCTGAAGTCTTCTTCGTTTAGGTTTGGGTGGCTGGGCTGCTGTGGAGGCGTCAGTGTCAACTGAGCTCGCCCTCCTAGTAACTCTTTTGGTGGGGGTCCTCTCGATGGGTTTTTTCTTTGTAACTTTAGATTTTGTGGACTTCTCGGTTGGGGCAGATGGGGGGATCCAGATGGGATTAGAGCTACCCATCTCCATCAGGGCGTTTGCAAAGACAGGGTCTGTCACCCTAGCAATCAGATTTGCTGAAATGCCCATAGACATTTCTATCTGGTGTTGGTCTTTTGGAAAGTGCAGTCTGGTGTTAAACTCAGCTATTGTATCCCACTTGTGATGAGTGAAGAAGGATTCCAGCATGAAACTGATTTTGGTTGAGTGTCTTAAACTGCTCCTCTTCACCTCGATCCCAGGACTGCCTCCTTTCACAAAAATAATCATCTTGGCCTCCTTAGCCAAGAGATCGAATAATATCCTGCTCCAGTTAACCGGTAGGTTAAGCACGATGGCAGCCAGGATCTTGAACTTCTCAGGAGTGACCTAGTCGTAGGACCCGTTATGGTTCAAGAAGATGCGCTGGACGAATTCAAAAATAATTTTGAATTCAGGAGCGAGTAGTGCCCTGTTGAACATCTTATTCGTGTAGTGAATGGGCACTACCATCACCATTTCCACAGCCTCTTGCAGTTGCAGGTGGTGTTACTGATGGTTTTCCCTTTGCTAACCCTAATGGTTGCTTCGTTTCCACCCTTCTCTCCCTGCCACGAGAGATAGTATGAGAGGTGATGATATTGTGAAATCCTACAAAGAAAACAAGATAGTATATGTGAGCACTTTCCTTCCATCAATGAAGTATAAGTGCCCAAAAGCAGTTTACAGAATATGAAGTCCTATATCACAGTACAAGTGAACATAACATGCAAATAGTTAAAAAGGAATTTCTATATAAGTTTGAGAATTTTCAAAACGAACAAGATATGTACAGCAGTTAATAAGTAAGAACATCTCATAAATGATAAACCTTTGCAGTGTCGAACAAGGTCGAAGGTCTTGTCCAGTTTATGAAAACCGAAGGTTTCAAGTACTGCAAATAGATCTTGATGAATGTAGGGTTTCAGGAAATTCACTTGCTCAAGAAATACAGAAGATTTGGGTGCCATTTTAGCGAAAGCAGAGAGTTTTTCGAAAGATTGAGAGAGAGTTGGAAGGTAGAGAATTTCGCTAAGTGTTGAAGGTATGAAGAGTGGGTGATAGTTGAACCGCCTTATCAATTTATATAAAAGAAAAGAAAGATAAGTAAGGTAATAATATAAGTTAATATTCTTCCCTTTTTCAACTTTTCCCGCCTTTCCAAAGTATAGACTTGCAGTCTATTACCGCCTCTATGTCGCGTATGATATACGCGCTTTTGATCGAGGGGATGTGGAGTGGCGCGTGTTGATTCATACTGTCAAAAGTACATTATTTTTCTTGATTTGGTAAATATCGCATTGATCACTGTTCCCAAACATAGTATCAATCATCACAAAAATAAAAGATTAGATATATTGTGTCAAAAATTAGATATATGGTATGATTAAGTTGATATAGTCGCCGTATATAGTTGACTTTCCCCCTTAACCAAGTAGAGGGAGAAATTAATAAAGAAATATTAATTAATATCCACGTGGCATCAAGTAATCTGGTCCAAATCGATCTCTCGAGCTGTTTGTTAATGCTATCGATCTGTTTATGCCACTTTCAAATTTTGGACATTAATCTTGTGTGATGATCTGCTAATAATTCCCGGTTGGAATTTAAAACGATCTGATCATCAATCTTCTATTTGGATGATCTGGTGTCAATTCCCAGTTGGAATTTTACATGGCCTGTTTTTTATCAATCTTGTTTATATCGATCTGGTCCTGTCTTCAAGATTTAATAGACCTAATTTACTACAAAGAATCTTGAACCTTTCTTCTGGTAATGCTTTGGTGAGAATGTCAGCTCTCTGGACTTCAGTGTGTATTTTCTCGATCTGTACATGTTTTCTTTCAACATGATCTCTTATAAAATGATGTCTTACGTCCACATGTTTGCATCTGGTATGCAAAACAGGATTCTGTGTGATAGCTATAGCACTTGAGCTATCACAAAAGATGGGTATTTCCTTGACATCAATCTCATAATCTTTAAGCTGTTGTCATAACCATAATATTTGTGCACAACAACTTCCAGCTGCCATATATTATGCCTCTGTGGTTGATGTGGCAACAGATATCTATTTCTTTGAGAACCAAGAGATCAGTTTATTTCCTAAAAACTGACATGCACCAGATGTTGACTTTCTTTCTAGTTTGCATCCAGCATAGTCTGAATCTGTGTATCCAGTTAGCTCAAAGTTGTCTTCACATGGGTACCATAATCCTACATGGGCTGTTCCCTTAAGATATCTTAATATCTTCTTAGCTGCTTCCATGTGAGACTCTTTGGGATTTGATTGATATCTTGCACATACACCTACTGCAAACGTGATGTCTGGTCGACTGGCAGTTAAGTAGAGTAATGATCCTATGATCCCTCTATATTGTGTAATATTGGCTGCTTTTCCTTCAAGATCAGGTTCAATTTTCCCATTGGTCTGCATTGGGATTTTAACTGTTTTGCTGTCTTTCATCCCAAATTTGGTTAGTAGATCATTGATGTATTTTGTTTGATTGATGAAAATACCATCTGGTTCCTGCTTGACCTGCAAACCTAGAAAGAAACTCATCTCCCCCATCATGGACATTTGATACTTATTCTTCATAAGTTCAGCAAATTTGTCGCATAAATAGGTGGATTGAGATCCAAATATGATATCATCTACATAGATCTGTACTAAGATGATATTTTCTTTGACTTTAATGATGAATAAAGTCTTGTCAACTGATCCTCTTCTGAATCCAGAATCTAGTAGAAATGTTGATAATATCTCATACCAAGCTCTAGGGGCTTGTTTAAGACCATAGACTGCTTTTGCCAGTCTGTATACTTTCTGGTTTGGATCTGCTTCTTCAAATCCAGGTGGCTGTTCCACATAAACTTCTTCTTCAAGAATACCATTTAGGAAGACACTTTTGACATCCATCTGATATACCTTAAACTGTTTGTGAGCAGAATATGCTAAGAATAGCCTAATTGCTTCTAGTCTGGCTACGGGTGCAAATGTTTCATCAAAATCAATGCCTTCTTGTTGATTATAGCCTTTAGCTACTAATCTGGCTTTGTTTCTGACTACTTCACCATTTTCATCCCTTTTATTTTTGAACACCCATTTTACACCAATCACACCTTGGTGTTTGGGTGTGTCCACGAGATACCAGACCTCATTCCTTTTGAACTCATTGAGTTCTTCTTGCATTGCTGTTATCCAATCTGCATCTTGTAGTGCTTCATGTGCATCAGATGGTTCAATGCGAGAGAGATAACAGCTTAACAATGCACTTTCTCCATGCATTCTTCTGGTTTTCACACGATCTGATGGGTTCCCAACAATCTGTTCTGGTGGATGATCTTGTATCCATCTCCTTCTCCTGGTCATCTCTTCATATGTTATCTCAGGTTCAGGTTGATTTGTTGGTTCCTCAAATTCAGGGTGTGATGTAGAAGATGATTGGAATGGATTCTCATTAGGATTTTCTTCTGGATTTGGATTTTCAAATTGATTATCTTCTGCAATGACTGTTTCATTGCTTGGTGATCTGTTTTCATCCAGATCATGTAGTGTTGTTCCCCCTTGCTGTATGACTTCTTCAGCAATAGGTGGAGTGTTAATCTCTTCATCATCACTTTTTGAATCTCAGATAAGGATATCTTCAAGTAATAGTTCATTTAGTGACCTGTACTCAACGATAGATTCATCAAAAACAACATTAGGTGTTACCTCCATAATATGAGAGTTCTTATTGTAGACTCGATTTGCTTTACTAACATCAGAATATCCTAAGAATATTCCAGGGTCAGTTTTGCTATCAAAAGTCTTCAATTGAGATTTCCCATTATTGTGTATGTAACACAAACAACCAAAAATTCGAAAGTAAGAAATCGTAGGCTTTCTGTTGTTCCAAATCTCATATGGTGTCTTTCCATGTCTGAGTGTGATAGATGATCTGTTTTGAGTATAGCAGGCTGTGTAAATGGCTTCTGCCCAGAACTTCTTTTGAGTATAACATGTCCTGCAGTTTACCGGTAAGGAGTATCTCATCTCCTTCCTTGTTCTTCACAAGACAATTGTTAGTATCAAAGATGATCTGATTTCCATTAGCACAAAATTGACTTACAGAGAACAGATTGTGACTAAGACCCTCTACATATGAGACATTTGTAATGGTGGTCTTGCCAACTTTTATATTTCCATATCCTCTGGTGTACCCTTTTGAGTTACATCCAAAGGTGACTTGTGGTCCTGACTTCTCTATGTAATCTGATAGTAGGTTCTTATCACATGTCATGTGCTTTGAACAACCACTATCTATGATCCAGATCGCTCCTTTTGCTATCTTGCTTCTCCTTGCATTTTTCTGATCCTGCAATTAATTACACTTAGCTACCCTTCAACGTTTGGGTGCTTGGTTATTAGCGAATGTTCCCTTTCGAATCCAGAACATTTTTGGGTTAGGAACAGAAATATAACAGGTAATGATATTTCCATCATCATCAATTTTAGATAAGGAGTGAATTTCAGATGGATGGAATCTCTCTATTCCATCGTTCTTATGACTCTTCTTGATAGGTAATGTCCTGTTGACATTCTTTGTTTGGTTGCCATTTATATTTGGCAATGTCCTGTTGACATTAGTTTTATGAGCACGATCTGTTTCTGTGTAACAGGCTGGTTGTCCATTTGTTTGACCGTACTGCCTATTAACTGTCTCTTTCATAATCATCTTTTGGGGATGACCTTTCTTGTTTTTCAAGTTTTTCACTTGATCTGGTATTTGTTTTCTCTCTGGTACAAAGTTTATGGTACTAGAAGATTTTCCTGAGTGGCCTGGATATCCTAATCTAGATGTGCCCTGTTGTTGCAGGTTGATTAGCAACTTAGCATGTTCATCACTCTTGTAAATCATTTCTTTCCCTTTCTTTATCTTCTCTTCAGCAACTTTGTTCCTATTGATGAGATCTTTAACTTTTGAATTTAAAGAGTGGATCTCACTATTCTTTCCCTTGAACTGTTCTTCCAGATCAGCTATTTGAGCAACGAATTGAGTGTTGACTGTGCTCAGTATCTCTTCTGATTTCTTCAATCTGTCATTTTCTTCTACAACTTCTTCATCATTAGCAAAGAAGGCTTCATCATTTTCTAGTGAGCTATCTGAGAAATGACTCGAGCTGCTTGATTCTTGTTCAGCTAACATGGCTTTTCGTTCATGTGAGTTTTCGATCTCTCTTTGCTCTCAACTCTTCTCTTTGGCTTTTGGAAAGATCAGGGCAGTCTGGTTTGAAGTGACCTGTTCTGCCACAACCAAAGCAGGTATAATTTGTAGAGTTAGTTGTTTTATAGATTTTACCAGTTTGCTGTTTTGATTCTTCCTTGTTATCAGATCGATCCTTGTCACGCTTCTTGTAGAATTTGTTTTTGTTGTCTTTGTAGAAGTGTCTGTATTTCTTTGATCTGATCTCCATCTTGTCCATACGTTTTGCAATCATTGCAAATTCTTTTAACAGTTTGTCATAGCCTTTCTCTTCATCTGGCAGTGAAGGTTCAGAAGGTTCATCTGGTTTGCTCTTTGCTTTAAAGGCTACTTCTTTGTCCTTCTTAGAACTGCTTTCGGCCTTTTTGGACAGATGATCTGGTCCTCGTATTCTTTGAATGTCACATTCATGACCTTCAAGGTGATCAAATAATGCTTCTGTAGACAGTTCATTGAAATCTGCACGAAGAGGTTGCATTGCAGCATAGATCTCCCAGCTAGGTGGAAGTGCTCTGAGTACTTTCATATTCTTCTCCCTTTGAGTATATTTGTTCTTATTGAACGCAGATATCTCAAGGAGAATTCCAGTGAATCTCATCTTCATATGTTCTATTGTCTCACCTGGCTTCATTTTGAATTCATCATATTTGTTGCAGGCTAGAGATAGCTTGTTCTCAATCATTACTTCACATCCTAGACACAGGTCTCGTAGGGTTTCCCACATCTCTTTGGCAGTATCCAAATCTTAGATTTTGGCCAGATTTACCCCTTTGACTGTGCTAGAAATAATCCCTTTCGCAAAGTCATCCAGGTTGGCTTCGCGTCGTTCCTCTGCTGTGTATTTCCTTGGGTCATTAGGAGCTATCTGTGTTGTTACTCCAGTTGAGGTGGTTACTGTCACTTCTTCAGTAATCTGTAGTGGACCTTCTTCAATAACCTTCCACATTAGATAGTGATGGGCTTTGAGTGCCATTTTGATTCTGAAGCTCCATTCTCTATAACCTTGGATGGAGAATTCTTCACAAGCCCGGACAACAGATGATTCCATAGCAGATAGTATGCACATGAATGAAAATAGTTTTTCCTAGATCTATTCAAGTTGACCACGCAGGTATTAACCTTGTGAAATAAAAACAATGGTCATTTGAACCACTCCTCTGATACCACTTGTTGGTCCCGAAAGAGCAAGGTTTGGTGTATGGGGGGGGGGAGAATACACCAAATACAAACTTTATGTTTACTTGTTAAATTATTAGAGAGTTCAAGCTATTCTTACATTAACATAATTCACTTTAAATGTAGTGATCTGCTTTACACATAGAACAGTTTAATGAAAAAGAACTAAGTGTGTTTCGAAGGATCATCATCAAAACCAAAAATACATTAGGGTTCCCAACAGAGTAGTTAATTAGATGCAGCAGAGCTAGCAGACTGGACAAATTCCAGTACAAGGTCATCAACCTCATCAAGATCAAGCTGTGATCGTTCTGAGGAGTGGAAAAGTGATGGACAATAAAGTGGAGATGCCACCACAGACTGTCAATGACAAGGATGACGGGCCCCCACCTGAAGTGGAGAAAGAAAATCCCAGCGATAAACCTCATAAGATAGCAAATTCGTGTGTTCTGCCGATTCCTTATCCCAACAGGTTAAGGAATGCGAAACATGACCAACAATTCGAGGATTTTTATAAGATGTTGTCAAAGGTGAATGTAAATTTACCTTTCTTGGAAGTTATCCAAAACGTTCTTGCCTATGTCAAGTTCTTCAAGGAGCAAGCCTAAAAGAAGAGAAAATTTGGTGATCAAGAGTTGGTCATGGTGTACGAAGTAGCGAGCTCAATCATGCAATAACCCTTACCTCTTAAAAAATACGACCTATGTAGTTTTGTTATCAATATTACTTTAGAGAATGGTAAGGAAGCATCTGAAATCTTAGACTTAGGAGATGAAATTAATCTTATGCCTTATTCTATTTTTAAACAATTAAAATCTACTCGTATTTTCTTGCAGTTAGCGGATAGATCTGTTAGATATCATAAAGGTGTTATTGAAGATGTTCTAGTGCAAGTAAGTTGATTAATTTTTCTTGTTGGTTTTGCTGTCCTTGAGATCAGAAATTTGCATGAAAATGATGTTGATCATACACTTCTTTTAGGGAGACCATTTATGATCACTACTAATACCTTAATTGATGTTAAAAATGGTACTATTAAAATGTGTGTTCTTGGGGAAGAAGTATCTTTTTTCTGCTCATAGGAGTCGTACTATACCATCTGCAAATTTTATTGATGTTTGTTGTAACATTCATGCTATTGATTCCAAGGTCGAAAGTTCTTTCTTGCAAGAATTTAGCATTGAAGAGGTGGTAGTACAGGAAATCGAGGAGAAAAAAATTAATCAAGGCAAACCCAAAGGGAAAGGAGTCTCCGAAAAGTCAGAGCTCAAAAAGCTCTCTGCACATTTAAAATACGTATTTTTGGAGGAAGGAGAAAATAAACCAGTAATTATCTCATCTGAGTTGACAAAAGAACATGAGTAAATCTCTGTTGGATCGGGAGCGCCCATCAGAATTGACGTACTGGCCCCACACACCAACACTTTCTTTCCCAGCCTGCTTTGTCCTCACCGACAGGCTGACCCAAGACACTTCCCAGTAGGTCACCTATCATAGTATTGCTCCAAGCCAAGCACGCTTAACCTTAGCTCTTCTCTCTTTAATCTTGTGAGGTCTGGACAGTTTGTTTTGAAATGATATGTCCTTCCACATTTGTAACAAGAAAATTCAGGAAGGTCAATTTTAACAGATGAGGTCGATTGTACCTCATTCTTTCTTTTAGATCGATCTGTTAATCAATCTTTCCCTCTAAAGTTCTTGTTATTGTCGCAATAGAATTTCTTATATTTATTAGCTCGAGATTCCATCTTCTCGAATCTCCTCGCCATCAATTTGTATTCCTTAAGAAATTTATCCATGGAATAACTTTCATTGTTTGAGCTTGTAGGCTCCTTTTAGCTGGTTTAGCTAAAAATGCGTTAACTTTAGCCTTGAAGGCTATTTCTTTTGCCTTATTACCTGCATCAAATGGTTTACTGCAAGAAGGTCTAGATTAGCCATGAATATGATTAATCTCATATTCATTGCGTGTTAGTAAATTAATTAATTCTTCAGTAGTTAAAGAATTAAACTCTGGTCTCATCGGATGCATCGTTGAGAAGATTTCCTAGCTGACAGGTAGAGTTCAAATAAATTTGAGAATATTTTCTTTTGTCGATCATGGATACTTCAATAATGACCTCAGTGAACCTATTCTTCAGGCTAGCAATTGTTTTGTGGGGCAACATTTTGAATTCTTCAAATTTGGTACAAGTGAGATACAACTTATTTTCCTATATTATCTCTAATCCAAAGCTTATATACTTGAGCACATCCCATATTTATTTGGTTATGTCAAGAAGTTGGGGTCCCGGTTAGAGCAGGTGTGGTGTATGGGGGGAGGGGGGGGGGGAATTCACCACACTACTATTTTTTGCGTGTTCTGCATAAAGCAGCAGGTTGAGACAACTTATGTGCTGGATAGAGGGCTGTGTAAATTGACATAACTGTTGGGAACCCTCACAAAATTTTATTTTGATGATGTTCTTTTGAAACACACGTAGATTTATTTATGTCTTGCTTGTTAGACCAGCCTCCTCAATCTGTAACAGGGAGATCACTCCTTTTATAAGTGAACCAGATAGGGAGCAAACCAAATTTTTGATTTACACCAGGTTAGTTGATGACTAAAATGTAAAGGACTTAAAATACGTTAAGTATTATGTCCTATAGGAAGTCATTTGTCATAGTTAGTCTTCTGTTTCTTAAGATAGACCAGCTCACGTGATGCAAGCAGACAACATGATAAAGGTCAATCAACCAGGACCAAACCTGTTCCACACCAAGCTGTTCCAAACTTCATAAGGAGCAAACCTGGACCAGACCACCTCGCTGGTAGTGAACCTGATTTGATATGACCAGACCAGCGTGGAGAGTGAGCCTATCCCTTACAGATCACTTAATTGGAGATTATGTAATCTTTAGATATACAATGCGTCATCTGATATTTCTCAAAGTCATCTGGGTATACAATGCGTCAGTCAATGTACTTAGAGAGAATCATATCCTTTATGCCACATCACCAGATTTCTCAAAGAAGGAAGGAGAATATATCAGAGCTTAAAGAAGGAAAGAGATCAATTAGTTATCTACTTTCCATAATCAAGGAGATTTCGTAGATCTCACTCTATATGCCAAGAGAATTAATTGGTGTTGGTCCCGAAAGAGCAAGGTTTGGTGTATGGGGGGGGGGGGGGGAATACACCAAATACAAACTTTTCAGTTTACTTGACTAATTTAATGAGAGATTTAAGCTTTCTGTATTACAGATTGCTCAAAGTGTCAGGTCAGATCGACTATATAATCGATCTTGTTCTGTCCAAGCAGAATCTCTCAAGTGAGTAACACAAAGTAGAAAGTAAGAGTAATCTTATTCTCCAACAGTGTATTGTGTGCGGAATAATGGTGGACTTAGTCAGTGCTCTTTGTTTAGAAAACCTTTGAAAAACTTAACTGAATATTTAGGAGATTGATAAAGAATGCAGTTTGAATGAGTATGACAGATAGAGAGTAGAACAACTGGAATGTAAATGCAGAACGTAAATAACGCAGTTATTTTACGTGGTTCGGAAAACCCCCTACGTCCACGGTCTAATCCAAACTGGGTTAGTTATCCACTACTAGGATACTCTTCTTATTTATACTCGCTGAGAACGAGCCACAAGTTTCAAACACAACCTGATTGAAACTTATGCACGAATAAGGGTCGTGTCCCTTTACAACTTACAGAAAAACTACTGTAAACAGGATCTCTTTACGTTAATCCACTAGAGAAACTACTAGCTAGCAAAGATCTCCTTCTTTCTCTCTCGATAAGACAGACTTTAATCGAGGTGTGATTACAAGCGTTTCGGAACACGAACTGGTTGAAATCTTCTCTTAGTAAATGCTTCGATTAGTTGAGATGATTTCGGGGCAGAGTAGCTTGAAATGATAATTGATCTTAATCGCGTGTATATACTGCCAGTCTTTGTTTCGAGCTTTTATAGGTGTAGAATTTTGAAAATTCTAACCGTTGGAGTTTGATTGGTTTGGAGTAAATGTGATTTTTACCAATCAAGGATAGTGAATCCCTAGATTATCTCCTCTTGCCTTCTAATGAGGTTGACAGAATCTTCCAAGTATGGTAAGCAGATCGTTTGACAGATAGCTTTCCTTTTTCTGGTCTTGATTGATTCTCTTCCTTTTGTGGTACGAAGGGCTTAGTTGGACTTTAGGGATTCATAGACATTTTATCTGATTTCAGCATTTGAGTGTAGATCTGGTTGAACTTTCTGGTTAAGAGTTTCTTGGTCCAAATTTATGTCTGAGTTGATTTGTTTCAACTTTCTGGTTGAGTTGCTGTGCTTCAACTTTCTGGTTGAGTTGCTGTGCTTTCAACTTTCTAGTTGAATTGGTTTGCTTCAACTTTCTGGTTGAGTTGCTGTGCTTCAAATTTCTGGTTGAGTTGCTGTGCTTCAAATTTCTGGTTGAGTTGCTGTGCTTCAACTTTCTGGTTGAGTTGTTGTGCTTCAACTTTCTGGTTGAGTTGCTGTGCTTCAACTTTCTGGTTGAGTTGCTGTGCTTCAACTTTCTGTCTGGGTTGAAATGCTTCAACTTTCTGTCTAAGTTGAAATGCTTCAACTT
>JAPKLX010000235.1:150920-180028 GCA_026898415.1 Leonotis leonurus
GGGTTGAAATGCTTCAACTTTCTGTCTAAGTTGAAATGCTTCAACTTTCTGACAGGGTTGAAATGCTTCAACTTTCTGTCTAAGTTGAAATGCTTCAACTTTCTGACTGGGTTGAAATGCTTCAACTTTCTGGTTAAGTTGAAATGCTTCAACTTTCTGTCTAAGTTGAAATGCTTCAACTTTCTGATCCTTCTAAATGTTAAGGTTCCTCTCACATATAAACCAGATAAAAGTAATACAGAACATGAATAATCCTAAGTGTGTTTTCGAGGGAATACCATCAAAACTTAAGATAATTTGTGGCAATCAACATTTATATCACGGCAATCAATTCCAACGGTCATAATTCAAATTCAGAGCCTATAAATGATTCGAACAACATCTGGAGAATGAACACGAGCATACGGGCAATCTTAGAAAGCTAAAACTCTGCCCATAAATTGACTCAACAAATGAAGCATTCAACGAGGAGATTTCTCAATTCCAGAAATTGTTCAAAGCCGTTCGTGAACCTTATCACAACCAACCTCGATTCAAGTTTCACTTATCGAGAAGAAGGAGAGTGAATATCTTTGCTAGCTTAGTTGTTTTCTAAGTGAATTGACGTGAAGGTATTTGTAGCAGATTTATCTGCAAGTTGTAAGGGACACGACCCTATTCGTGCACAAGTTTCTTTCTAGTTTTGATTGAAACTTATGGCTCGTTCTCAATGAGTATAAAGAAGCGAGTTATCCTAGTAGTGGATATCCAATCTAGTTTTAATTGGACCGTGGAGGTAGGGGGTTTCCCGAACCACGTAAAAACAACTGTGTTCTTTTCTTTAAGTATTTATCTTTCAGTTGTTTATTCACTAACCCAACACTTGCATAAAAACTTGCATTCATTTAATTAACTCCACCATATTCCGCACACTACACATTGATAGATAACAAGATCACTCTTGCTATCTGCCTTGCGTAATTCACGAGAGAGATCTTATCTGGACAGATCGGAAGTAAACCTAGTTGTGAACCTGGTGAGTGAACTTGGTCTGTCAACCCAGCAATCTCTTTTCGAGAAAGGTTAATCTCTCTAAGGTTAACTTATCAAGTAAACTGAAAAGTTTGTATTTGGTGTATTCCCACCCCCCCCCCCCATACACCAAACCTTGCTCTTTCTGGACTAACAAGTGGTATCAGGGCAGTGGTTCAACTGACCATTGTTTCTGTTTCACAAGGTTAACACCTGCGTGGTCAACTTGAATAGATCTAAGAAAACCTATTTTCATTCATGAGCATACTATCTGTCATTATGGAATCTTCTGTTATTATGGCTTGTGAGGAGTTCTCTATCCAAGGATACAGAGAATGGAGCTTCAGAATCAAGACATGCTTGAAAGCACATCACTATCTGATGTGGAAAGGAATAGAAGAAGGTTCACTGGCCATTTATGAAGAGAAGACTCGTACTACTGAAACTAGAGTCGTTATAGAACTGGTACTTAAAGATCCCAAAAAGTACATAGCTGAAGAACGACGTGAAGCAAACTTAGATGATTTTGCTAAAGGAATCATTTCCAGCACAGTCAAAGGAGTCCATTTATCTAAAATTCAAGATCAGATAGTGCGTGAATTCAGCCTTGGATCAGAAGCAATGATAAAAAACAAGCTTTCGATGGCCTGCAACAAATTTGGTGAATTCAAAATGCGACCTGGTGAATCCATTGATCAAATGAAGAACATGTTCATTGAAATTCTACTAGAGGTATCTCCTTTCAAGAAAGATAAGAATACTCAGAGACAAAAGAATCTCAAAGTCATCAAAGGACTACCACCTAGCTGGGAAATCTATACAGCTATGCAACCACTAAGAGCTTACTTCAACATACTCACTACTGAAGCATTATTTGATCATCTAGCTGCTCATGAGTGTGATATGAAGAGCATTCGTGGATCAGATCACTCATCTAACAAGAAGGGAGAAAACAGCTCCAAGAAAGAAAATGAGGTAGCTTTCAAAGCAAATATCATAGCTGAGGAACCAGTTGCACCTACTGTAGAAAGAGAAAGCTCTTAAGATAAGCTTCTTAAGGAATTTGTGTTGATTGCAAAGAGACTAGAGAAACTGGAGACCAGATCGAGAAAGTATCGAAGGTTTTACAATGTGAACAAGAAGAATAGATATCAGAAGAGTAGAGATCAAGATCGATCTAATAGTAAAACTGACGTAAAAAGTTCTAATAAATCTGCTAATTCTACTGACTATACTTGTTATTGTTGTGGCAGAATAGGTCACTTCAAAACAAACTGCCCTGACTTATCCAAAAGTCAGAGAGAGGAACTTAGAGCAAAAAGAGATCGTAAACTCAAAGCTCAACGCAAAGTTATGCTAGTTGAAGAAGACTCAAGCAACTCAAGTCATTTTTCATATAGTTCATCAGAGAATGATAAAGCCTTCTACGCACAAGATCAAGAAGAAGATTGGGATGAATGATACATAGGAATCGACAATGGCCTTGATCAGAACGAGGTAAACTCATATGTTTCATTGTCATCTAACAAACCCATATATGATTCTTGTGATGAAGAAGAAGCTGAAGTCCCTTGGGAAGAGATCAATGAAATGCTCAAGAGTTACAAAAGTTTTGAACAAAATATTTCAAGATGTCATCAAGGAGAATGACAAGTTGAATGAATCAGTGAGGATACTGTAAGCCAACACAAATTAATCTGTCAAAGTAAACGATCTCCAAGAACAGGTTAAAGCAAAAGTGTTGGTCCCGTAAGAGCAAGGTTTGGTGTATTGGGAGGGGGGGGGGAATACACCAAATACGAACTTTTCAGTTTACTTGACTAATTTCTTAGAGAGATCAAGCTTGCCAGTAAAGAGATTGCTTAAGTATGACTGACCAGATCGATGACCAGATCGATAACCAATCTGTCTAGATTAACTCTCTCTTATGATAAACACTTTGTAGATAGCAAGAGTGATCTTGTTATCTAACAGAGCGTTGTGTGCGGAATATGGTGGACTTAGTCTGTACTCTTTATCAGAAAACCTTTAGAAAACTTAACCAAGTATATTAACAGATTGATTAGGAATGCAGATTGAATGATCATGCTGGTTAGAGAATAAAACAATTGAAAGTAAAGATGCGTAAAGTAAATAACACAATTGTTTTTACGTGGTTTAGGAAACCACCTACGTCCACGGTCCAATCCAAACCGGATTAGATATCCACTACTAGGACACTCTCTTCTTTATACTCGCTGAGAACGAGCCACAAGTTTCAAACACAATCTTGTTGAAACTTACAGTATACTACTACAACAAGATATCTTTACGTTAATCCACTAGAAAACTACTAGCTAGCGAAGCTATCTTCCTTCTTCTTCTCGATAAGACACAATTGAATCGAGTGGTGTGATTTCAATCATGAACGGCTTAGAACACGATCTGGTATGTAGAAATCTTCTCGAATGAAGGAGTTGATTTCTGAGCAGAGTAACAGCTTGTTTGATCGTTAATAATTCTCTCTCTCTTCCAGACTTCGTTCTAAGCTTTTATAGGTGTAGAATTTTGATATTCTAACTGTTGAGCTTGATTGGCTTGTAATAAATGTGGTTTCCAATCGAGAGATATGAATCTTAGATTATCTTTTCTTGCCTTGTGAGAAACGTTGATCAAATCTTCAAAATATGGAAAACAAATCATGATTGATTCTCTTTCCTTCTTTGCACTGTGATTGATCCTCCTTCCAAACTTGATCTCTAATTGATATACTTTCCATCTACGAGAGATCAACTGATGTGGCAAGTTGATTGGGATTCTCCTAAGTAGATCAAGACAGTTGATCAAATGTCAGAAGACTAGGTCGATCTGGTTCTAGAAGGCTCACTCCATAGGGCATGATCTGGTTGGCAGATTAACATCGATTTGGTCAAAGTCAATCTGTCTATAAAAAAATGCTCGAAAGCATGGTTGCAATCTCAGTGAATGATTTCTAGGAAACCAGATCGATGGCCATCGATCAGATCATTTGCTTGTTTTGTTAACTCCTGCTGATCTGGTTCTTTGAACAGAACATACGCTAACCAGATGACTTCTATAAGATATAATCCTGTACATGTTAAGTCATCCACTAATCTGGTCTAAAGACTTGTTCTCTATCAGATTCACTTTATATACTATTGATCTGGTACAAGTAGAACAAGTTAAAACCTAGCAAACAACATATAAATCTAAGTGTGTTTCGAAAGAACATCATCAAAATAAAATTTTTGTGGGGTTCCCAACAATTTCCCCATTTTTGATGATGTCGAAACCACAGTTCACAAATAACCCTAATAAAGCAATTAAAGCAAGATCTGGTTTTAAATAGCCAAAAAGGGTTAAAGAGTCATTATTAATTATAACAAACATAATCATGAATTTTGTTCTGGACAATAAGATGTTGTCATCAGATAACCCACAAATATATATATCAGATAATGATCAAGATGGATTACAATAATAGTTCAAGAACCAGATAACTAACAAAATAGAGACATCGGATGATAAAAGAAATCTCTAAGAGAACCATTTTCCAGTCCTTCCTTTCTTCATCTTCTCACGCTGTGCATTAGAAGTCAGTTGAACACTCTCATAGATCCCATCCGTCACTCTTGCGTAGTTCGTTTCATGATTATCAATCTTGTAGCCTTTGATCTTGGCACTTGATTGATGTAATTGTGTCACGCCCCGATCCCGAGGGACGGCGCACGCACCAGAGCGTGACTGGGGGAAAAGAAAAGAAGCGGGGAAGAAAGGGGGGACATGGAACATAAATCATGGTGTAGAAATTGTCCTTGAAAAATGGACAGTAACTCGTTTATAACTAGAACTAATTTGAATGGTGGAAGAGAAACAAATAGACCCACCAGTAGATATAGTCAACAATGATGTCATGATCAATGAACAATCAAATGCAAAGAGATGCAATGCAAGACGAGGTTGGAGATAATACAGCTCGGTACATGGGAACGGTAATCCTGAATCCCAAGCGGCCGAATCATCCAATATGAAAGGCGGGATTGGAGATAATACAACTCGTCTCGTAGGAACGGTAATCAAGAATCCTCGAGAGGCCGAATCGTCCAATAAGAACCGTCGATCAAAGGCGGAGGTTAGTGAGCCTAGCTCGCCAAAAGGAGTCACTCACCCAGCTCACCAAGTGTGGTCGGCATTCGCTCGAACACTACACAAGGGGCCGAGGAGTTGAGCGTCCAAGAGGGGCCGACTACTTCTAAGCTCTCCTATGAACATGAATGCATGTAATAGACAATAGTAATTCTCGTGAAAGAACAATGAATTATTTATTGTCATGAAGCCAATAGCATGAAGAATCAGAGACTGGAAAAGAACATGAGCTTGGCAGCGGAATACATAACATGACAGTTTGCAACAACCCTTGCCTTAGCCTCGTACGACATCACCAACCGCTCAATCTACAAAACAATTTGAAAACATTTTGCAGGGCTGAGTACTAATGTACCCCGTGGGTTATGCCATTTAAAAACCTTTTTTGCGAAATCATTTTCTAAAAAGGAATATCCATGCTTGCACAGTATCACATAGAAAGTTTTAAAACAGAAATGTCATTCTATTCATACCAAAACCATTGAGATCTCATTTTCCTTGGCTCAATATTGGCATTAGATACCCTTCTATGAACATATGGGGACAGCCCATAGAGGTCCATCATTTATGTCCTTCATCAGTAGGGAACTTTTACCCAAACTGACTTCACTCGAGAATATATGGGGATAGCCCACATAAACCCACGTGTACACTAACCATGTGCCAATGCGCTAACATAGCACATGATCCGATCGTCATGCTTGAGGGATCACTTATCCAATAAGGAGCAAAATATTTTAATATGGATATCCATTTTGATTTTCATAAATATCAGAGCTTAATAACTCAAAAATACATTTGAAAACATATATACACCCACCTGTCAGCGAATACCAATACCGTGTGATAACCGTAAATCAGTCAAACGTCTCATTTGCAATCATAAGCACCTGACAATTATACAGAACAACTTTTGGCCTCAAATCCCAAAATGTAACGCGAATAAAGTGAAAACGAGGAACCGATGACTTTCTAAGTCTTCTAAGGTCATTTTGGCAATACCCGGGTTTTCAAATCAACTTGGCCTAGAAGGCAAAAATACTCAGGGCATTATTCTCTATAGGAATATGTAAAAATATTTTTGAAATATGCAACTTTACCTCAAAGCTTACTCGAGAAGATTCGTAGTCTTTCATAAAATTCTATATTTTTTTCTCTACATGCACTAGAGAATTTATTGAAAAATGATAGACCATGAATATTTTTCCTTTAGAAAAATATGAAATAATGTAATAAATCATGACATGTTGATCCTAACCGGGATCCAAATATAAAATTCAATCCAGCAGAGTAACAGATCTTATGGTCAGAAACTCAAAACCTTAAGGGACCTTAGTCGTCAGATAGACCGATAGTCATGAACGGGAAAATGAATAAAGAAGAGAACGGGGAAGAAAGTATGAAGATGATGGTATCAGAACGATGGCGGTGGGGACTAGACAGAGGCTAAGCCACCTTTGTCAAGTTCCATGCCTACCTTCGACCTTTCCCTAACGTACCTTGACTTGAATTGATCTTCGATTTCTAAACCTGCAGAATCTCGATACTCCAAAATGATAGAAAGAAGAAGAGAGAAGGAGAGAGAAGAAGCAGAAAAATGAAAGCTTCTTCTGAAGGAAATGAGCGATTGAGAATGGTCGCACCCTCCCCTAGTTATAATCAAAACATTGATTATTTTAATATTATAATTATTATATTATATTATTATTATATTATTATTAATGCTTATATCTTAAAACGTCGTAACTTCTACACATGATCTCCTTTTCGAGCAAACTCAATGTCAACATCTCCCTTTCTTAATACTCTACACAATGACTATAATATTGATATATTTTCGGTAATGCATGGAAAAACTAATTTTTTATACGACGTGCTTAAACTTCAAAAATTCGTAGCGGTTACGTACGAACTCCTTTTTGAGAAAACTTAGTGCCAATATTTTTCTTTTGAAAAACCCTACAAAATGAGTATAATATTGACATGCTTTTGACTTATGCATGAAAAGATCATTTTTAAAAGAAACGTTTAAAAAGTTTCGCCGTGTGCCAAATTCTCATGGTAGGTCCTAATAGGGTATAGTCTCTTCCTAAAATAATTAACTAGTCGCAGTAAGATATCTAAATCGTATTAGGAATATTAGGGGTATTACAAATTGAGAATGTATGCCTTATCTGGAATGTTGCTTCCAGGGATCATAGGGCATACCATGTACACCCTCGCGGGTGCCTTTATCTGGAATTTAGCCTTCTCAGTAGCCATTCTAATCCTCTGGCCAAGATCTTTATCAAGAAAATTCTCCATGTAGCAATGGAAATCTTCATCTGGTGTTGACTCAGAATTGGTGTGCTCTTTCAAGAAATATCTATTCATTATAAAGCCTTACTTAAGAGACTCCCACTGGTGATCAAATCTTTGACCTTCGAATTGAGTGAGTAGATTTCTTCATCTTTTGTCTTTATCTGTCGTTCCAAATCGTTAACTTTTGCAGAAAACTTAGTGTTGGCTTCACTGAGTACCTTCACTACTTCATTTAGTTTCTCATTCTCCTTGATGACATCTTGAAAAAGTTTCTTTGAACTCTTATAGCTTTTGAGCATCTCATTGATCTCATCCCAGGAGACTTCAGCCTCATCTTCATCACAAGAATCATATACAGGCTTGTTAGATGAAATGGAAACATGTGAGTTTACCTCGTTCTCATTGATCTCAATCTTCTTCTTGATCAAGTGCATAGAATGCTTCATCATTCTCTGATGAGTTGTCTGAGAAATGACTTGAGTTGCTTGATTCTTCTTCTGCTAGCATCGCTCTGCGTTGGGATTTGAGTTTTCGATCTCTCTTTGCTCTTACCTCTTCTCTCTAACTTTTGGACACGTTAGGGCAATCTGTCTTGAAATGACCTATTCTACAACAACCATAGCAAGTATAGTCAGAAGAATTTGAATTTCTTACCTCAGATTTATCATCAGATCGATCTTGGTTTCTACTCTTCTGGTACTTGTTCTTGTTCTCTTAGTAGAACCTTCGATATTTCCTCGATCTGGTCTCCATTTTGTCCATCCTCTTTGCGATCATAGCAAATTCTTTTAGCAGTTTGTCATAAGAGCTCTCTTTTTCTTGGTCCCGAAAGAGCAAGGTTTGGTGTATGGGGGGGGGGGGCCCCAATACACCAAATACAAACTTTTCAGTTTACTTGTTAAATTATCAGAAAGTTCAAGCTATTCTTATTTAAGAAATTGCTCGGCAGATGACTGACCAGATCAATACTCAGATCGATACCAGATTAGTCCAAACAGATTGCTCTCTAGTGAAAACACTTAGTTAATAATAAGAGTGATCTTATTATCTTCTGGGTGTTGTTGTGTGTGCGGAAATATGGTGGATTTAATGAGTGCTCTTATAAGAAAACCTTTAACGATAGTCCAATCGTTAAGCAGATTGATTGATATGCAGTTTGTATGATAGTGCAGAAAGTTAGAGTAATAAACAACTGAAAAGTAAAGGTGCAAGAAAGTAAATGACACAGTTGTTTAACGTGGTTCGGGAATTCCCTACGTCCACGATCTGGTCAAAGCTAGACCAGATTATCCAATACTAGGATGCTCTGCTTCTTTATACTCGTGGAGAACGAGTCACAAGTATCAATCAAAGCTAGAGAGATACCTATGCACGAAGTGAGGGTCGTGTCCCTTTACAACAGATTACCTCTACGTTACCACTAGAAACCTACTAGCTAGTAAGGTGATCTGCTTTCTCTCGACAAGATAGGCTTCAATCGAGGTTGAGTTGGTGTGATGAAGAATCACAAGTCTTTTGAAGCTCTTAGTCTGGATCAAGAAGGCTTGAGAGTATGTTCGTAGTATATCTCGCGTGTATATCTTGTATCTTGTATTTCTAGATTTTGAACTTCAAATTTATATAGGCATTGAATTGAAAATTCTAGCCGTTGTTGATTGGCGAGAGACATATGGTAGATTGCCAATCAATGATGTCCACCATATCTTTTCTTGCCATGTAGATAACGCTGACTCAATCTTCAAGATATGGAAAGCAGATTGCTAACGATCTATTTCCTTCTTTGTGTTCTATCGAAGATTTCCAATCCCTGTTGGATAGACTTTAGTCTTGACGTGGCAAGAGCATATGATGTGTAGGATGATGTCAGCTGGTGGATTGATGACTCAATCGATCTGGTGCCTCGCTGTAGATATCGATCTGGTCATCGATCTGGCCACTGTCTGTTACAGCAGATCGATTCCTTTAGGCGTGATATCTTGGCCTTCATCCTATACTAAGTTGAGATTGACTTCTATAGGAATATTTCCTTTACATATCAAGTCATCTCCTAATCTGTTTTACACGTAGAACAGTTTTAAACTCTGAAACAGCTAAGAGTGTTTCGAAAGACCATCATCAAAACTAGATATATTAGGGTTCCCAACAATTTCCCCCTTTTTGATGATGTCAAAACCACATTTTACAATAATGTCCTAGCAACTCTTAAAAGTGATCTGGTTTGATGACCAGATGGATGATTATTCGTTATTTAGGTTATAACGATTTAAGACATTTTATATGTGTTCTGGACAATAGGGTGTTGTCTTCAGAAACTTCAAAGAAACTTCCATAGATAAGGCATAATCAGATTACAGTTCATCAAGACAAAAATAAGAATTACAGATCATAATGATGTGAAAAGATATAACTATCTGCTCTTCCTTCTCTCCTCTTGTTGTTTCTTCATCTTTGCCCTGGTTTCATCCGAAATTAATTGCACACATTCATAAACACCTTCTCTAACCCTTATGTAATCTGGGTCTTCAGCATCCACCTTGTAGCCTCTGTTTTCGGCAAGCTGGTTTATGAATGTGAGTAGAAATGTTTTATCTGGGAGGTCAGTGCCTGGAATGGTGGGGCACGCTCTGAATTCTTTCTCCGAGGCAGTGATCTGGATTTTAGCATTTTCTGCAGCCTTCCTTATTTCTTCAACCAAGTCCCCTGCCTCATTCAGATCCAGGTAGCGTTGAAATGCCTCATTGGGTGTTCCCTCGATGTATGCAGGTTCTTTAAGAAGTATCTACACATGATGAAGGCGTTCTTGAGTCCTTCCCATCCATCTCTTAGATGATCTGGCACCCAGTTGGTCTCTCCAGATGATCTGATGAGAGCAGAAGGCCAACTGGATCCAGTTCTCTTCCTTTTCTTTTGTGGTTGGCTCGATCTGCTGGAAGATTTTGACTTTGGAGTTTGAGCAGATGGAGTAGATGTTGGTGCAGATGGTGGGCTGGTTGATTGTGGTGCTATCTGCTGCTCAGGTTGAGCTTTCTCCTTTTCCTTCCCCTTCACAGCAGTGGGCTTCTTTCCCTTCACAGATCCTTCCCCCTTTTCGACATCATCAACAATCATATTGATGAGTGCCCGTAGGGAAGTGATCTCTTCCTTCATTGCCTTGATCTCTTTATCTGAGTCAACCTTTTGTGTAAGCAGTGAGGTAATGTTGAGATTTGAATCATCGATCTGCTTTTGGAAAGATGTTTTTGTTTTGAGCAGATCAGCTTTATACTCTTCTTGATCTTCTTTTATAGCCCCAATCTCATCAAAGTAGACGTCAAGCATGGTTTTTGTTGGGTAGCCCAGATCATATAGCTTCCTTTCCACAAAATTCTTCCCATCTGCTTCGAATCTTCGAAACATGGCTCTAGTTTCAGAGTTGGCGGCCTGGATTACTTCAGCAGAAATACCATCTGTCTGTTCCTTGACAATCGTATGGACCATGTCCTTCTCATGCTTTGCAAACTCAGAAATGATCTTGTACATTTCATTGACCTTGAGCTGTATTGACCCAAGAGTCTAATCGATCTGTGCCTTTCTCTCCTCTGCAGCAGATCTATCGTCATCCATCTTTTTACTGAGCTCCTCAATCTTTAGTCTGCATATCCTTCTCAAATCAGAGTCAACCTGGTCAATGTGAGTTTTCAGGTGGTTGTTGAACTCTGTGAGAATGCGAATTGCTTCATCTTGTACGGTGGAGAGGGTTCCATACATGTACTGGTCCACCTTTCTGGAGATTAAGTCCCTGACTTGAGTATTTGACAATGATTGATGCTGCGTCATCAATATGTCCTCCAGATTTGTCATCTCCACATAGTCTTCCATCGTAGCTGCGACAGCTGGGGTATAGATATCATCTGTCTGTATGCCTCCCACCCGATGTCCAGCTGGTTCAGATTCTTCTAGAGCTTGATTAACAACTGCACTTGGAATGGTGATTTTCTCGGCTGGTTCCCCCTCAGCCTGTGCAGTGAGGTTTGCTGTTTGGTCTTCAACATCAGCTAAGTGCTGATCTGGTTCTTTTTCTGTTGGGGCTACACCTAGTTGGTGTTGTTCTGCTTCAGCTCTTGCTTCCTCCACAACTCCTTCAATGCTGTCATAAAAATCCAGCATATTGGCCTTCTCATAAGCAGATCGAAGATCAATCTACAATTCATTTGCTTCAAATTTGGACATGCCGAGGATATCTGGCTTGTATGTCTCCCTGAGCTCAGCTATGGAAGAAGCAGTGAAGATATTGAGCAGGGTGGCCTCTTCAACCTTCAGTGCGTGTATGGATCTGGTTCTGAGCAGGGCGTCCAAGACATAAAACTCTTTATCTTTCACGAGCAACATAAATTTGAGCCGTCTGGCCGCTTCATATGTTTCTGGGGTGAGTTGGATCCCAGGGAAAGTTCGAAGAACAGAGTGATCTGCCTCTGTTTCCAACATCTTTACCACTGTTTCTGCCTTCTGTAACTCCTCCTCCTCATCTGTAGACTCCTCTTCTCCCTCAACCTCCTCATCAATCTTCTCAAGATGTTCTGCAGATGATGGACTGGCTATGTGTGTAGGGGAGAAATCCTTGATCTGGCTAGGATCCAAGGATGAAATGGGAGCTACATCCTCTGGTGGTCCACCCACCAAGACCTCTTCCTCCTCAACCTCCTGTTGAGGGAGAATGGTTTCTGCAGCAGTAGGTTCTTCAACCGGGACTTCATCAGCTAGGTTCTGAAGTCTTCTGCGTTTGGGTTTGGGTGGCTGAGCTGCTGTGGAGGTATCAGTGTCAATAGAGCTGGCTCTTCTGGTCACTCTTTTGGGAGGAGTCCTTTCAGAGGGCTTGTCTTTTGTGACCCTTGATTTTGTGGACTTCTCGGTTGGGGCAGTAGGTGGGATCCAGATGGGGTTAGAACTACCCATCTCTGTCAGTGCATTTGCCACCACAGGGTCAGTCACCCTTGCAAGTAAGTTAGCAGAGATGCCCATTGACATCTCGATCTGGTGCTGGTCCTTTTGGAAGTGAAGTCTGGTGTTAAACTCAACAAGTGTATCCCACTGGTGTTGTGGAAAGAAGGATTCCAGCATGAAGCTGATTTTGGTGGAGTGTCTTAGGCTGCTCCTCTTTACTTCGATCCCTGGTTTGCCTCCTTTGACAAACATGATCATCTTGGCTTCCTTAGCCAAGAGATCGAATAGGATCCTGCTCCAGTTAACCGGTAGGTTAAGGACGATGGCAGCCAGGATTTTGAACTTCTCTGGGGTAACCTGGTCATAAGACCCATTGTGGTTCAAGAAAATTCGCTGTACGAATTCAAACAAAATCCTGAACTCTGGTGCGAGCAAGGCTCGGGTAAACATCTTGTTCATATACCGGATTGGTTCTATCATCACCGTCTCTACAGCCTCCTGAAGCTGTTCTTCTGTTAGATCCCCAAGGTCAAGACCTTCATCTTTCAGCTTATAAACATCATTAATGATGTTTATGACGTTGTAAGTGGTGTTACTGATGGTGTTCCCCTTGCTAACCCTAATGGTTGCTTCGTTTCCACCTTTTTCTCCCTGCCACGAGAGATAGAAGGCGGCGACTTCTTTAGGTAAGAAGTGGACTGGATGGGAAGTGATGATATTGTGAAACCCTACAAGAGATCAACCAATATATGTGAGCACTATCCTTCCATCAATGAAGTATGAGTGCCCAGAACAGTTTACAGAGTCTAGCATTCTATATCATAGTACCAGTAAACACATACTTGCAGATGGATAAAGACAGTTTTCAATACAGGTTCGAGAAATTTTATAAGAACATGATATAGAGCAGTTAAAGACAATCAACATATAAATATTAAACCTTTGCAGCGTCGAACAAGGTCGAATGCCTTGTCAAGTTTATGAAACCCGAAGGTATCAAGAACTGCGAAAAGGTCTTGATGGAGGTATGGTTTCAGAAAGTTCATTTGATCAAGAAACTGTGGGGATTTGGGTGCCATATTTGCTAAAACAGAGTGATTTTCGAAGGTAGAGAGAATTGGAAAGGAGAAAAATTTTGCTAAGTGTTCGAGGATTATAAGTGTAAGTGATAGATGAAACGCCTTATCAATTATATAAGCGAATGAGGGGATAAGTAAAGTAATAAAATATTTAGAAATCCTTCCCTTTTTCAGTTTTTCCCGCCTTTCCATGGTGTAGGTTTGCAGCCTATTACCGCCTCTATTGATCGTATGATGTACGCGCTTTTGATCGTGGGGTTGAGGAGTGGCGCGTGATTGTTTTGCACTGTCGAAAAGCTTCCTTTTTCTTGGTTTGGTAAATATCTTCTTAATTACTGTTCCCAAACATAGTATCAATCATCACAAAAATAGAAGATTTGATATATGGTGTCAGGAATTAGATATATGGTATAATTAGTCACTGTATATAGTTGAGTTTTCCCGCTTAACCAAGTAATGAGAAAATTAATAAGGAATATTAATTTAATATCCACGTGTCTGGTTAGTCATCTGGTTTAGATCGATTTGTTTGTTATTGAGTAGTTCCCAACTTATCGATCTGTTCCAGTCACTTTCTAGTTTGGTCATTAATCTGGTGTGATGACCTTTTTGCTAATTCCCAGTTGGAATTTGATTGATCTGTTAGACAATGTACGTGGATTTAGTGATCTGATATTAATTCCCAGTTGGAATTTTTGCATAGCCTGGTCTTAATCAATCTGGTTTATATCAATCTGGTGGTAATTTCTTGTTTGGAGTTTTTTTGTAACCTGTCTTCATTGATCTGGTCTAAATCAACCTGGTTCATATTCCCTGTTGGAATATTGATCTGGTTTTGTCCTAGGTTGATCTGTCTCTTTCTTCAAGATTTAATAGTCCTAATTTTCCACAAAGCATCTTGAATCTCTCTTCTGGTAATGCTTTAGTGAGAATGTCTGCTCTCTGGACTTCAGTGTGTATCTTCTCGATCTGTACATGTTTTCTTTCAACATGGTCCCTTATGAAGTGATGTCTTACATCTACATGTTTGCATCTGGTATGCAAAATAGGATTCTGTGTGATTGCTATAGCACTAGAGCTATCGCAGAAAATTGGTATCTCTTCTACATCGATCTCATAGTCTTTGAGCTGTTGTTTTAACCATAATATTTGTGCACAACAACTTTCAGCTGCCATATATTCTGCCTCTGTGGTTGATGTGGCAACAGATGTTTGTTTCTTTGAGAACCAAGAGACCAGTTTGCTTCCTAGAAATTGACATGTACCAGAAGTTGACTTTCTGTCTAACTTGCATCCAGCATAATCTGAATCTGTGTATCCAGTTAGCTCAAGGTTGTCTTCACGTGGGTACCATAATCCTAAGTGGGCTGTTCCCTTAAGATATCTTAATATCTTTTTAGCTTCTTCCATGTGAGACTCTATGGGACTTGCTTGATATCTTGCACATATACCTACTGCAAATGTGATGTCAGGTTGACTAGCAGTTAGGTAGAGTAATAATCCTATGATCCCTCTGTATTGTGTGATATTAGTTGGTTTCCCTTCTGGGTCAGGACCGATTTTCCCATTGGTCTGCATTGGGATTTTCAGTGGTTACTGTCTTTGAGGCCAAATTTGGTTAGCAGATCGTTGATGTATTTTGTTTGATTTATGAAGATGCCATCTGGTTCTTACTTGACCTGCAGTCCTAAAAAGAAACTCATTTCCCCCATCATGGACATTTGATACTTATTTTTCATAAGTTCAGCAAATTTGTCACATAAATAGGTGGATTGAGATCCAAATATGATATCATCTACATAGATCTGTACTAGGAGGATATTTTTTTTTACTTTAATAATAAATAGAGTCTTGTCAAGTGATCCTCTTCTGAATCCAGAATCTAGTAGAAATGATGATAATGTCTCATACCAAGCTCTAGGTGCTTGTTTAAGACCATAGACTGCTTTTGCTAGTCTATATACTTTCTGGTTCGAATCTGCTTCTTCAAATCCAGGTGGCTGTTCCACATAGACTTCTTCTTCAAGGATACCATTTAGAAAAGCACTTTTGACGTCCATCTGGTATACCTTAAACCTTTTATGTGCGACATATGCTAAAAATAGCCTTATTGCTTCTAATCTGGCTACGGGTGCAAATGTTTCATCAATATCAATGCCTTCTTGTTGATTATAGCCTTTAGCTACTAATCTGACTACTTCACCATTCTCATCCCGTTTATTTTTGAACACCCATTTTACAGCAATCACACCTTGGTGTTTGGGTCTGTCCACGAGATACCAGACCTCATTCCTTTTGAACTCATTGAGTCCTTCTTGCATTGCTGTTATCCAATCTGCATCTTGTAGAGCTTCATGAGCATTAGCTGGTTCAATGTGAGACAGATAACAACTCAGGAAGGCACTTTCTCCATGCATTCTTCTGGTTTTCACACGATCTGATGGGTTCCCAACGATCTGTTCTGGTGGATGGTCTTGTATCCATCTCCTTCTCCTGGTCATCTCTTCATCGGATATCTCAGGATCAGGTTGATCTGTTGGTTCCTCAAATTCAGGGTGTGATGTAGAAGATGGTTGAAATGGATTCTCGTTAGAGTTTTCTTCGGGGTTTGGACTTTCAGAATGTTTATCTTATGCAATGACTGTTTCATTACTTGGTGATCTGTTTTCATCCAAATCTTGTTGAGTTCTTCCCCCTTGCTGTATGATCTCTTCAGCAATAGGTGGAGTACTATTTTCTTCATCATCTCTCTTTGAATTCCATATAAGAATATCTTCTAGCAGAATCTCATTTAGTTTCATAGTAGTCACCTGATTATCAGTCTGTTTTTCATCCTGTGACCTGTACTCAACAATAGACTCATCAAAAACAACATGAGGTGTTACTTCTACAATATGAGAATTCTTATTGTAGACTCGATATGCTTTACTAACATCAGAATATCCTAAGAATATTCCAGGGTCAGTTTTGCTATCAAAAGTCTTCAATTGAGATTTCCCATTATTGTGTATGTAACACAGGCAACCAAAAGTTCAAAAGTAAGAAATCTTAGGCTTTCTGTTGTTCCAAATTTCATATGGTGTCTTTCCATGTCTGATTGTGATGGATGATCTATTTTGAGTATAGCAGGCTGTGTATATGGCTTCTGCCCAGAAATTCTTCGGTAGATTGGTTGCATTAAGCATTGTGCGAGCTGCTTCTTTTAGTGATCTGTTTCTCCTTTCAACAACTCCATTCTGTTGAGGAGTTCGAGCAGCAGATGTTTGATGAGAGATCCCCATCTTATTGCAGTATGCTTCAATCTTTTGGTTGAGAAATTCTGTTCCTCGATCTGTTCTGATAGAGGTTATACTCATCTCCTTCTGTTTGGTGATCTTGTGTAGAAAGTCAGGGAGTTTGTCTAGAGTCTCTTTCTTCTTTAACAAAAAGATGACCCAAGTGAATCTTGAGTAATCATCTATGATTACTAAGGTATATTTTCTCCCATTTATGCTTAGAGGCTTGACTGGACCAAACAGATCTAAATGTAAAAGCTCTAGTATTCTTGATGTTGAGTGAGCTGTTTTACTTGAAAAGGATGATTTGGTCTGTTTTCCAGCTTGGCAGGCATCACATATATGATCTTTATCATATACTTGATCTGGTAGTCCAACCACTAACTTCTCTTTGGCAATCTGTTGATTGACTTGAAGTTTAGATGACTTAATCTCTTGTGCTATAACCAGCTTGTTTCTGATACAGTTTTGGTGACTAAGTAGGTCTCGATCTGATTTGTCCACTGGACAATATATAGTCTATCCTACAATTTTCCGGTAAGGAGTATCTCATCTCCTTCCTTGTTCTTGACAAAACAGTTGTTAGTATCAAAAACAATCTGATTACCGTTTGCACAGAATTGACTTACAGAAAACAGATTGTGACTAAGACCCTCAACATACGAAACATTTGTGATGGTGGTCTTTTCAACTATTATATTTCCATATCCTCTGGTGTATCCTTTTGAGTTACATCCAAAGGTGACCTGTGGGCCTATTTTTTTAACGTAATCTGATAGTAGGTTCTTGTCACATGTCATGTGCTTTGAACATCCACTATCTATGATCCAGATTGCTCCTTTAGCTATTTTGTTCCTTCTTGCAGTCTTCTTGTCCTGCAATTAATCACACTTAGTTACCCTTCAACGTTTGGGTGCTTGGTTATTAGCAAATGTTCCCTTTCGAATCCAGAACATTTTTAGGTTAGGAACAGAAATATAGCAAGTGATAGTATTTCCATCGTTATCAACTCTAGATAAGGAGTGAATTTCAGATGGATGGAATCTCTCTATTCCATCGTTCTTATGATTCTTCTTGATAGATGGTGTCCTGTTGACATTCTTTGTTGGTTTCCCATTTTTATTTGGCATTGTCCTGTTGACACTTGTTTTATGAGCATGATCTGTTTCTGTGTAACAGAATTGTTGACCCTTTGTTTGACCGTATTGCCTATTCATGGTATCTTTGATGATCATCTTTTGGGGTTGGCCTTTCTTGTTTTTCAAGTTTTTCACTTGATCTGGTATTTGTTTCCTCTCTGGTACAAAGTTTATGGTACTTGAAGATTTTTCTGAGTGACCTGGATATCCTAATCCAGATGTGCCCTTTTGTTGCATGTTGATTAGCAACTTAGCACGTTCATCACTCTTGTAAATCATTTCTTTCCCTTTCTTTATCTTTTCCTCAGCAACGTTGTTCCTATTGATGAGATCTTTAACCTTTGAATTTAGAGAGTGAATCTCAGTATTCTTTCGCTTGATCTGTTCTTCCAGATCAACTATCTGGGTAACGAATTGAGTGTTGACTGTACTCAGTATCTGTTCAGATTTCTTCAATCTGTCATTTTCTTCTACAACCTCTCTAAAAAATCTCTTGATGCTCGAATAGCTTTTGATCATCTCATTGACCTCATCCCATGAATATTCAGCTTCATCTTCTATTTCCTGTTCCAGATCATTATCATTTGAAGAGGTGGAGTTGCAAGAATTTACCTCAACTTCATCTAGACCGTTGTCTAGACCTACGTAGCATTCATCCCAGCTTTCTTCGTAATTTGGAAAGAATGCTTCATCATTCTCTGATGAACTGTCTGAAAAATGACTCAAGCTGCTTGAATCTTGTTCAGCGAGCATGGCCTTGCGCTCATTTTTGAGTTTTCGATCTCTTTTTACTCTTAGCTCTTCTCTTTGGCTTTTGGACAGATCAGGACAATTTGTTTTGAAGTGACCTGTTCTGCCACAACCAAAGCATGTGTAATCTGTAGAGTTAGATGTTTTAGAAGTTTTACCAGTCAGCTGTTTTGATTCATCCTTGTAATCAGATCGATCATTGTCACGTTTCTTGTAGAAGTTTTTCTTGTTATCTTTGTAGAAGCGTCTATATTTCTTCGATCTGACCTCCATCTTATCCATGCGTTTGGCAATCATTTCAAATTCTTTTAAGAGTTTGTCATAACCTTTCTCTTCATCTGGTGTAGAGGATTCAGAAGGTTCGTCTGGTATGCTCTTCGCTTTGAAGGCAGCTTCTTTCTCTTTCTTAGAACTACTGTCTGCCTTTTTGGACAGATGATCTGGTCCTCGAATTCTTTGAATGTCACATTCATGACCTTCAAGGTGATCAAATAAGGCTTCTGTAGACAGTTCATTGAAATCTGCACGAAGAGGTTGCATTGCAGCATAGATCTCCCAACTCGGTGGAAGTGCTCTGAGTACTTTCATATTCTTTTCTCTTTGAGTATATTTGTTCTTTTTGAACGCAGATATCTCAAGGAGGATTCCAGTAAATCTCATCTTCATCTGCTCTATTGTTTCACCTGGTTTCATTTTGAATTCATCATATTTGTTGCAGGCAAGAGATAGCTTGTTTTCAATCATTACTTCAGATCCTAGAGCCAGGTCTCTTAATGCTTCCCACATCTCTTTGGCAGTATCCAGATCTTGGATTTTGGCCAGATGTACACCTTTGACTGTGCTGGAGATGATCCCTTTGGCAAAGTCATCAACATTTGCTTCTCTCCTTTCTTCAGAAGTTTATTTTCTGGGATCCTTTAGCACAGCCTCCTTGACCACTCCTGTTTCAGTGATACGAGTAGTTTCTTCTGTAATTGCCAATGGTCCTTCTTCGATTACCTTCCACATCAAGCAGTGATGAGCTTTGAGACACATCTTGATTCTGAAGCTCCATTCTCTGTAACCTTGAATGGAAAATTCTTCGCATGCCCTGATAACAGATGACTCCATAGCAGATAGTATGCAAGTGAATGAACATAGGTTTTCCTAGATCTATTCAAGATGACCACGCAGGTTTTATCCCTGTGAAACAAAGAATGGTCGTTTGAACCACTGCTCTGATACCACTTGTTGGTCCCGAAAGAGCAATGTTTGGTGTATGGGGGGGGAATACACCAAATACAAACTTTTCAGTTTACTTGTTAAATTATCAGAGAGTTCAAGCTATTCTTATTTAAGAAATTGCTCGGCAGATGACTGACCAGATCAATACTCAGATCGATACCAGATTAGTCCAAACAGATTGCTCTCTAGTGAAAACACTTAGTCAATAATAAGAGTGATCTTATTATCTTCTGGGTGTTTTGTGTGCGGAAATATGGTATATTTAATGAGTGCTCTTAAGAAAACCTTTAAAGATAGTCCAATCGTTAAGCAAATTGATTGATATCCAGTTTCTATTATAGTGCAGAAAGTTAGAGTAATAAACAACTGAAAAGTAAAGGTGCAAGAAAGTAAATGACACAGTTGTTTAACGTGGTTCGGGAATTCCCTACGTCCACGATCTGGTCAAAGCTAGACCAGATTATCCAATACTAGGATGATCTGCTTCTTTATACTCGTGGAGAACGAGTCACAAGTATCAATCAAAGCTAGAGAGATACCTATGCACGAAGTGAGGGTCGTGTCCCTTTACAACAGATTACCTCTACGTTACCACTAGAAACCTACTAGCTAGTAAGGTGATCTGCTTTCTCTCGACAAGATAGGCTTCAATCGAGGTTGAGTTGGTGTGATGAAGAATCACAGGTCTTTTGAAGCTCTTAGTCTGGATCAAGAAGGCTTGAGAGTATGTTCGTAATATATCTCTCGTGTATATCTTGTATCTTGTATTTCTAGATTTTGAACTTCAAATTTATATAGGCATTGAATTGAAAATTCTAGCCGTTGTTCATTGGCGAGAGACAGATGATAGATTGCCAATCAATGATGTCCACCATATCTTTTCTTGCCATGTAGATAACGCTGACTCAATCTTCAAGATATGGAAAGCAGATTGCTAACGATCTCTTTCCTTCTTTGTGTTCTATCAAAGATTTCCAATCCCTGTTGGATAGGCTTTTGTCTTGACGTGGCAAGAGCATATGATGTGTAGGATGATGTCAGCTAGTGGATTGATGACTCAATCGATCTGGTGCCTCGCTATAGATATCGATCTGGTCATCGATCTGGCCACTGTCTGTTACAGCAGATCAATTCCTTTAGGCGTGATATCTTGACCTTCATCCTATACTAAGTTGAGATTGAATTCTATAGGAATATTTCCTTTACATATCAAGTCATCTCCTAATCTGTTTTACACGTAGAACATTTTTAAAACTCTGAAACAGCTAAGAGTGTTTCGAAAGACCATCATAAAAACTAGATATATTAGGGTTCCCAACACTTTTGTTGCTACAGGTGCAACTGATTCTTCTGCTGCAACTTTTGCTTTGAAGGCTATCTCATTTTCCTTCTTGGAACTTCTTTCACTCTTATTACTGGATAAGTGATCTGGTCCATGGATTCTCTTCATGTCACATTCGTGACCAGCTAGATGATCAAATAGTGCTTCTGTGGTGAGAATGTTGAAATCAGATTGTAGTGGCTGCATATATCTCCCAGCTTGGCGGTAGTGCTCTGATGACTTTGAGATTCTTCTCCCTCTGAATGTATTTTTTCTTCTTGAAGGCAGATACCTCCAGGAAAATCTCAATAAATCGATTCTTCATCTGTTCAATGTTCTCTCTAGGTCTCATCTTGAAGTCATCGAACTTGTTGCAGGCCATCGACAGTTTGTTCTCGATCATTGCTTCTGATCCAAAACTGAGTTCTCGCAATGCTTCCCACATCTCTTTGGTTGTATCAAAATCTTGAATTTTAGCCAGATTGACTCATTTGACTATGTTGGAAATGATTCCTTTTCTTAAGTCATCCAGGTTTGATTCATGTCGTTCTTCAGATGTATATGTTCTGGGATCCTTGAGCACATTCTCTTTGATAACTCCAGTTTCAGTTATTCGAGTCTTCTCCTCGTAAATCGCCAGTGAACCTTCTACGATCACTTTCCACATCAAGAAATGATGAGCTTTTAAGCAAGTTTTGATTCTAAAGCTCCATTCTCTGTATCCTTGGATTAGAATTCTTCACAAGCTCTAATAACAGAAGATTTCATGATAACAGATAGTATGCACGTGAATGAATATAGGTTTTCCTAGATCTATTCAAGTTGACCACGAAGGTTTCATCCTTGTGAAACAGACCAAATACAACCTTTTCAGTTTAATTGACCAGATCAACTAGTGATCTGTCCAGGCAAGTTCTCTCTTGTGAGTTACACTAAGCAGATAACAAGAGTGATCTAATTATCTAGCAGAGCTTAGTGTGCGGAATATGGTGGACTTAGTCAGTTTCTCTTATTAGAAAACCTTTTAAAATATTAACCAGATCGATTAATAGATTGATTAAGGATATACAAGTTTGAGTGCAAGTGCATGGTTAGTGAATAAACAACTGGAAAAGTAAAATGGGTAAGGTAAAGCACACAATTGTTTTTACGTAGTTCGAGAAACCCCCTACATCCACGGTCCATCAAAGCTAGATTGGTTATCCACTACTAGGATACTCTCTTCTTTATACTCGCTGAGAACGAGCCACAAGTTCCAATCACAACTAGAGTGAATCTTGTGCACGAATAAGGGTCGTCTCCCTTTACAACTTGCAGATAGATCTGCTACAAGGTATTTTCACGTTAATCCACTAGAAATCAACTAGCTAGCGAGGATATCCTCCTTCTTCCTCTCGATAAGACAGACTTAAATCGAGTTTGGTGTAATTTTTATCACGAACGGCTTAGAGTACGATTTGGATTGTGAAATATCTTTGTTGAATCTTTAATGGTTGAGTAGATTTCTTGGCAGAGTATCAGCTTGCTTGCTTGATGATCGTAAGTCTTGCATGCGTGTGTACTCTTCAAGACGTTGTTCCAAGCTTTCATAGGTGTAGAATTTGAATTCTAACCGTTGGGCTTGATTGGCGTGTAATAAGTACTGATTGCAAATCAAGAGATATGAATCCCTGATTTCATCTTCTTTCCTTGTAGGAATGGTTGACTGAATCTCTCTTCATATGGAAAGCAGATGACTAATTGATCTCTTCCTTTCTTCGCGCTTAAATTGATTCCCCTTTAATTCTTAATCTCTAATTGATAGACTTTCCTTCATCTTGAGATCTGATGACATGGCAAGTGATGGTGGGATCCTTTCTAAGTACATCGGGTAACAGATCGTATACTAGATGACTTAGTTGATTTGCTCCAGGTCAAGTCCATCTGGTCTAGATGATCAGGTTCAAAACTTGCTCCAATGAGTGTTGACAATAGAGGGGTCAAGTTGCTTATAACCAGATTGAGTGATCATCTGCTTGCTACAGGTGTGCTGGTCTGCTTCCTCGAATAGAAGACTAACCAGATGACTTTTCTATAGGACAGAACACTAAAAAGTATTTAAGTCCTTTACAATATAAGTCATCAGCTAACCTGGTCTAACACTTGTTCCCTATCAAATTCACTTTATCGCATAGTGATCTGGTACATGTAGAACAAGTTGAATCTAGCAAACATAACATGAATCTAAGTGTGTCCTGAAAGAACATCATCAAAACTAAATTTTGTGAGGGGTTCCCAACAAGGATGCATGGACATAGTGCACTATTAAGTTGCAACCTATTTCATGTAGAACCAGCTGATGCATATGGAGCACTACAAGATGCAGATTGGATAGTTGATATGTAAGAAGAGCTTAATGAATTCAAGAGAATCCAAATATGGTATCTTGTAGATCGACCTAAACACTAAGGAGTAATAGGTGTTAAATGAGTATTCAAGAACAAACGAGATGAGAATGGCGAAGTTGTTAGAAAAAAAGCCAGATTAGTTTCTAAAGGATATAGTCAACAAGAAGTCATAGATTTCGATGAGACGTTTGCATCAGTTGCCAGATTGGAAGCAATCAGACTGTTGTTGGCATATGCAGCTTATAAGAGATTCAAGGTGTACTAGATGGATGTCAAGAACGCTTTCTTAAATGGCATTCTGGAAGAAGAAGTCTATGTAGAGCAGCCACCTGGATTTGAAGAAGGCAATCCAGACCAGAAAGTCTACAGATTGGCTAAAGCAGTTTATGGATCGAAGCAAGCTCCAAGAGCTTGGTATGAGACACTGCCAACCTTTTTGTTGGAGTTAGGATTTGGAAGAGGCTCAGTTGACAAGACATTGTTTATCATCAAAGTCAAAGAACATATCCTTATAGTACAAATTTACGTTGATGATATCATTTTTGGTTCTCAAACTAGTTATCTATGTGATAAATTTGCAGAACGAATGAAGAACAAGTATCAAATGTTCATGATGGGCGAGATAAATTTCTTTTTAGGTTTGCAGGTTATGCAGCTACCTGATGGTATATTTGTAAACCAAGCTAAGTACATACAAGATCTGATCACCAAATTGGAGTTCAAAACAACAAACCTGTCAAGATTCCAATGCAGACAAATGAGAAGATTGATCCAGATCCATAGGGGAAACCAAAAAACATAACTCAATACAGGGGTATCATTGGATCATTATTATACTTAACTGCTAGTCGACCTAACATTACATTTGCAGTTGGAGTATGTGCAAGATACCGGGCCAACCCCAAAGAATCCCACAAAGAAGCAACCAAGAAGATATTACGATATCTCAAAGGAACAACACTCATAGGACTATGGTATCCGTGTGATGATAACTTTGAACTAACATGATTCTCTGATTCAGATTATGTAGGATGTAAGCTAGACAGAAAATCAACTTCTGCAACGTGTCAGTTTCTTGGAAACAAGCTGATCTCATGGTTCTCAAAGAAGCAGACATCTGTGGCTACATCAACAATAGAAGCTGAGTACATGGCCACTGGAAGCTATTGTGCCCAGATACTATGGCTAAGAAGCAGCTTAAAGATTATGAGATCAATGTGAAGGAGATACCTATTTTCTGTGATAGCTCAAGTGCTATTGCAATTACACAGAATCCTGTCGTGCATACAAGATGCAAGCATGTGGATGTGAGACATCACTTTATAAGAGATCATGTAGTAAGGAAACATGTGCAAATCAAGATGATACACACAGAAATACAACGAGCTAATATTTTAACAAAGGCATTACTAGAGAAAGTGTGGAAAGGTAGGACTACTAAGCTCAGATGAACAAGCAGATCGATACCAAATCACTATGCAGATTACCAGAAACAGATTAGCTGGAAGCAGCTCACTGAAAAGCAGAAAACTAGATCACTTCAAATACCAGATTACTAATATCAGATTGATAGAGAACAACGCACTGGAAAGAAGAAGAACAAATTACTTCAAACACCATATCACTTGTCAAGATACAACAGGATTAGTCATGCCACGTGGAAATTAATTTTTCATAAAAGATTCCTTAATCAAGGGGGAAAATCAGAAATTCGTATAAATTTCTGATAATTACCGACTTAATTTTAGTATATATGCTATTTATCTGACAAGATTTGATAAATTTTACATAAATTGGAATTTTTACTGCAGGTATTGGAAAGTGTAATCATGGTAAATCATTACCTAAATTGGAAAAAGGAAAGTTGCAGAGGCGTAGTAGGGTTGACACGCGCTCACATCTAACCCTAGGAGTCTAGCGCGTGCATCAAATGCATATCTAAAGGCGGCAATCCGAAGAAGAATAAGTGGAAAGCAAAAGGGATACTTTCATCTCAACCCTCTATCTTTTACCAATTAATCTAGACCGTTGATTTTTTACTTATATATATGCATGTCGTACGCCATAATTGTTCACTTTCACTTTCACTCTCAAGCACTTTAAGCATTTCCAGTTCTCAAACCTATTGTGAAACTCTTTCAAAACCTTGAAACACCTTTCGAAAATGGCACCAACAAACTTGTTTTTTCCTGCCCGAGTTGTAGAAGTCCAGAAATACATTTCACCAGAACCTTTTGTTGTATTCAACACTCATGGCTTTCAAAAGCTTGAGGAAATATTCACAATCGTCAAGAAGTGCAAAGGTTTTAATGTTCATATTTTTTTATATGTACTTTCATGGAGTTCTAAGCATGATATGAGTTCATGAGTTTGAACATGTTTGGGTTATACATGTATTGGTTATTATATTTTTATATGCTTATTTGAATGCTTAGTTGTCAGAAGTATGGTTGAAGATATATTGGATTTCTGAAAATTATCATATGGTGTTCATCGTGTTCTTGATGAAAATTGATAAAGATTGTATATTTTGCTTTTTGGTTTGATAATTATATGTTATTAACTTTTTTAAATCTCCATTTAGGGTTCCACAATATTGTTACATCTCATCCAGAGATGTACCTACCAAAACAGGTCGCCACATTCTACTTGACCTGTGAGGATGAGAAGCCGGGGCATGAGGCCAGTGTTTTGATGCCTATAGGACCACCTGCGATGTGATGCAGATGATTCAGCATGCTTATAGGCTGAAGGATGAAGGGATGGACTTGTCTAAGATAACCATAGAACAACTGCAGGAGGCAGTGAAGAAGATGATGGTCATTCCAGTTCACTATACTAGAAGGATGTTCAACAGATCGCTCCTGGCACCTGGATTCAAACTGATTTTTGAATTCATGCAGAGGATATTCATGACCCACAGTGGGTCCTACGACCAGGTCACGCCAAATAAGATGTAGATTATGACTGCTGTAGTACTCAATTTGAAGTTCAACTGGAGCAGAATTCTATTCGATCTGCTAGCCAAGGAGGCCAGATTGATTGTCAAAACCAAGGATGACAATGACCAGATCCTATCATTGGTGGTGAAGAGGAACTTGAGACACTCCACCAAGATAAGCTACATGATAGAGAACTTTTTCAAATAGCTCACTCTACCCAAGGAGCAGTACCAACTCGAGATGTCCTTAGGACTGTCACCTACCTTATTTAACAAGGTGAAAGATGATGTGCACATGAGTCATCTGATGGAGATGGGGAGCTCTAACCCAACCCAGGTAGCTCCAACCAAGGGGGAAGAAAAGAAGAAAGACCCCAGAAGAAGGAGAAGAGAAAGCTAGCAAAGAAGTCGAGCTCTTCAGAGACAGAAACTTCATCAACCACCCAACAACCAAAGCAGAAGAGGAGGAGGCTAAAGAGGACACAACCTGCCTCACCAGAAGCTGAGTCACATGACCCAGATAAGGATATGCTACACGATGTGATGCCCGAGTCATCCTACGATCCTAGGCAAGAAAAGGATTTCTCACCAGCCAGAAAAGCTACACCTTAACCAGATCGACTGGAGAAGATCAGTGATGGAGGTGAAGAAGAAGAGGAGGAAGTGGATGAAGAGACTGAGAGGAGGAGGCAAGCTGAGGAGGTTATTCAGCTTTTGGAAAATGATACAGATCACTCTGTACTCCAAGAATTTCCAGGCATTCACCTCACACCAGAAAGCTACGGAGCAGCTCGATGTGTGTAGACCTATCTGTTGATCAAGGACAGTGAGTACTATGTCCTTGATGCATTGTTCAACGTCATATCAATAGAAGAGTTGGAGATCGAGGAAGCAACTCTTCTAAGTATTTTCCAAGTCTCCACTGTTAAAGAAATCGGAGAATCTTACCACCAGTAAATTCTAGCATTCACCAAGCACAACGCCAGATTGTTGAATGTTGACTTGAAGCCATTTTATGCTGATAAAATAGAATTCTTTAGTGTTCAAGATACTGACGATGAAGCCGAAGAGACAGCAAGGAAAATGCCCTCTGCTCAACCAGATGAGCATATGGAGGAAGCAAGGGAAGTACAAGCTGACCTGCTAAGTAATTATGGTATGCCAGATCAATCTGCAGAACAGACCAGTACACCACCAACACAACAACAAGGAGAAGCCCAACCAACAACTGAACTAGATCAATCAACTTATGCCACTAACCAGAAAACTCCTCAATCAGAGAAAGACACAGAAGGGAGTGATAAGGAGAAACACCAGAAGAAGAGGAAGAAGAAAACTCCTACAATAATTCTTGACCGAGAGAAGAGGAACCAGTTGGCCAGGTGATTGGAGGGGAACCTACTCACGAGATCTACACCCATAGCGTTGCTGAGAAATTGAAGAAGCACATCTCATTCATCAATCTGGAGGACATACTGGAGAGAGAACACAAATCATTCTCTAACTTGCAAGTAGATGATCTGATCACACTAAGGGGTACAAGATCATCTGGACGCCACATGCAACGATATTCAAGCGAGAGCCACCAAAGTCCTGACTGATTGTAATCAACACCAGAAGGATTATGTAAATGATATGGACAAGGATTTGAGGCGCAAGATAAGAGATCAAGTAAAGGATCTTACTAAGAAGTTAGATGATGACAGAGACGTTGTTGAAGGTACTAAGGAGAAGGTCGACCAGAGACTAGATACTGTGGATAATCAGTTCAAGGGAATCCACAAACTGGTCATAGACCTTGCTGACAAGTTGAAGCAATTAATCGATGAAGTTGTTCAACAACGCACTGTATCCATAACAGCTGAGGTTACTGAAGCTACTACCAGAGAGCTTCACAAACAGCTGGAAATTTTTGAAAAGGAAAGATGCTTGGATATATATTGAAGCAAAATTTGGAGAAGGCACTTAATGATTTGCTCTACCCAACACTAGCGGAGTACGAGCACCAGAACACTAGATTGACTGCCGTTGATGAACTCCAGACCACTTATGACAAAACTCTCACTACCATGAATAGTCGTCTGGAGAACCAACTTAACGCCACCAACCAGAACATCACCTTTCTGCTTAACTTCAAGGAGAATGCTGAGCAGAAGCTCGAGGATATGCATCAGAAGATGGAGTCTCTACGTACACTTATCAAGTCTTCATTTGATGATGTAACGCCCCCATTCTTTAAACAAGGACATTACGAAAACTATACTTTTCTTTAATCATTTAATATTATAAATCATATTATTAATCATTTTAATGTAAGCAGCGGAGTGTAAATAACATTTTTTTTTTCAAACAGACGGCATATCCCCTATAAATACGTATATGCCAACCTGAAATATCAACCAATAGCAACAATAACGATACCAAAATTGGGACACAACCCTCATCACACAAATATATATATATATATATATATATACAAGCTCATCAAAATATCAACATCAGTTTAAAATTTCGCTTAAGTATGTTTCAGAAAACATAATTATCATAAGGACAATACCATTCTAAATCATTTGAACAAAACCAGGTTATGTCATATTATCATACGCATATAACA
>JAPKLX010000235.1:185356-262374 GCA_026898415.1 Leonotis leonurus
TTCAAACAGAAGACTATCTAACCAGATGACTTCTATTGGACATAAAACTTTACACTTTAAGTCATCAACTAACTTGGTCTAAGACTTGCTCTCTATCAAATTCACTTTACAACATAGTGATCTGGTACATGTAGAACAAGTTGAGTCTAGCAAATAGAATATAAAATAATTCTAAGTGTGTTTTGAAAGAACATCATCAAAACTAAATTTTGTAAAGGGTTCCCAATAATTTCCCCCTTTTTGATGATGTCGAAACCACACTTTACAATATAACCCTTATTAAGCATTTAAGAGCTATCTGGTTTTAATTAGCCAGATGGGTTAACATTTCGTTATGATTTATAACGAAAAGAAAGCAATAATGAGCTATGGACTAAAAATAAATTGTGATTAGATAACCCTTCAATATATAAATCAGGTCAGAGTAAAGGTTGCATGATGAGTCCAGATCAAAACAAAATGAAAAAGAACAACAAATGGTAAGATAAATTAGAAAGTCTTAGAGAACCATCTGCTTGCGCCCTTCTTAATCTTTGCTTTCTGTGCGTGTGAAGTTAGCTACACACTCTTGTAGATACCATCCCTAACTCTGGCGTAGTTAGGATCATGATTGTCAATATTGTAGCCCTTGGTCTTGGCTATCAGATTGATGCAGTTAAGAATATATGTTTTGTCTGGCAGACTGCTTCCAAGGATCAAAGGGCACGTCATATACTCCCTTTCTGGTGCCTTGATCTGAATCTTTGTTGCTTCTGCTGCTGCCCATGACCTCTGCACAAGCTCCTTTTCTGCAAAATTATCCATGTATCAATGAAAATCCTCATCTGCTGGCTGTTCAGAATATGTAGGCTCTTTGAGAAAGTATATGTTCAGAATACAGCCTGTCTTCAGTAACTCGCATACTTTCTGGTCTTGATCTGCTACCCATGAGTCCTTGGGAGTCTTGTTCTAAAGAGATAAATTACATGCCTTAAAGGGCTTCTTCTTCTTTGCACTTTGAGAATCTGGCTGGGCTAGCGATTGATGTTTTGTTCTGGGTGGAGAGATGGGGCATCTAGTAAGCCTTCTCCCTCTCAGCCTGTTTAGCTTCTCTCTTTTCTTTGTTAGCTCTGTCCTTGTAAAATTGTGCCTTGAACGCTGGGTCACAAGCATCCTATGGGTTAAATCCCAACAATAAAAGTTATGCGACTTGAGCGCTCTCATCATCTACCATGGGCTTCTTGCCCTTATCCTTCTGTTGTTGTTGTTGCTGGTTGATCTATCGGTTCAAAGATTGTGGGATCTGACCTGGGTGGTGTGTAGGCTCTCTGCCCAGGTTGATCTGGTGCTGAGCTACCCGGTGCTCCACCCTTATCTCCTCCAAAATCTCCTCCAGAACCTCCCTTTCCTCCTTTGTCAGATCGTCCTTCCCCCTTTTCGACATCATCAACAGAGGACTTGATGAGTGTACGAAGGGATTCGATCTCTTGCTGCATGGCCTCTAGTTTCTGCTCTGCATGTTCTTTGAAATTGAGTAGAAAGGTGATGTTTTGGTTGGTGGCATTGAGCTGGCCCTCCAGAAGGTTGTTCATCATGGTAATAGTTCTTTCATAAGTGCCCTGGAGGTTATCCATTTTGGTCTGTCTGGTCTTTTGGTTTTCCAAATCTTCTGGTGTGGGGTACTCCAGATTTGTAAGTGCTTGCGGCAGATTCTTCTCCATGATGTCCAAGCATTGTTCTGTTTCTAAAATTTGTAGTTGAGAATACATTGCTCTGGTGGTTGATTCAGTGATCTCAGCTCTTAGAAATACAATTCGGTGTTGAACAGCCTCATCAATCAAGAGTTTCTCCTTCTCAGCTAGGTCTGTGACCAATTTATGTATACCTTGGACCTTCTTGTCCACAGTTTCCTGCCTCTGGTCAACCTTTGTTTGGGCAGCATCTGCGGTATCCCTATCATCATCCATGTTCTTTGTAAGGTCCTTGATCTTGTCCCTGATTTTCATTCGCAATTCCTTGTCCATATCGTCTCATAGTCCTTTTGATGTTAGTTGAAGTAACTCAGAACTTGTGTGGCATTTTCTTACATCAAATTCCAGGTAGTTGTCAGATGATCTTGGACCCGTATGCTGATCAAATCATCAACTTGCAAATTGTTGAATGATTTGTGTTCTCTTTCCAAAATCTCCTCCAAATCAGTGAAAGCAAATTGTTTGCCTAATTTTTTTGCTGCTCCTGGAGTTTAAATTTCATCTGTGGCCTCTCCTCCAATAACCTGGCCTACAGGTTCCTCCTCAACTGGATCAAGGATCACAGTTGTTATCTTCTTTTTCTGCTGCTTCTTCTGATGGTGCTCTTCTGGTTGAGCAGAAGATGGCTCTGCTGATGAAGTGGTCTGGTCAGCTTCAGGAGTTGATTGTTCTGGTGTAGTTGTAGGTTCTGCATCTTCTCATTATGGTGCGCTGGATGTTGTTGGTACCTCCATATGAACATCAGATGATTTAGCAGATGGCTCCCCTTGCACTGCCTCCTTTGCCTCATCATCTGTATCCTCTACACTTTCATAAAACACCATTTTGTCAGTGTAATATGGCTCATGTTGAGCAATCTGGCATCATGTTTAGTAATTGCAACTATCTGTTGATGGTGGGATTCTCTGATTTTAGTTAGCAATCTGGCATCATGTTTGGCTCATGTTGAGCAATCTGGCATCATGTTTGGCAATTACAACTATCCTTAGGCAGAGTAAGTTGTTCATTAAAAGTTGACTCAAGCATAAGATTATGTGGAATCTCTTTCTCTGGTTGTTGAGATTCTTCCTCTGGTGCTGGTGAGTCAAGCTGGGTCTTCCTTAGCCTTCTCCTCTTATGTTTCATCTGTTGAGTGGTGGACGAAGTATTTGTCTCCACAGAACTTGCTCTCTTGGTAGATTGCCTCTTATGTGGCTTCTCCTTCTAGGCCTTGATGTCTTGCTTTTCTTCCCCCTTAGATGGAGCAACCCATGTTGGGTTAGAGTTCCACATCTCCAGCAGTTGGCCTAGGTGAACATCATCTTTCACCTTGTTTAGCAAGGCAAGTGTAATACCTAAAGACATCTCCAGCTGGTGTTAATCCTTAGACAGCTCCTTTCCATGTTCTCTGCTTGAAGAATTTCTCGATCGTATAGCTGATCTTGGTGGAATGCCGTAAATTTCGCTTCACTACCAATGACACGATCTAGTCATTGTCATCCTTGGTTTCTACTATCAATCTAGCCTCCTGGCTAGCAGATTGAATAAAATTTTGCACCAATTAACAATCATATTGAGAACCACGACAGTAAGAATCTTCATCTTCTCTGGAGTGACATGTTCATAAGACCCACTGTGCGTCAAGAAAATCTTTTGCACAAATTTGAAGATCAATTTGAAGCCAGGCACTAGCAAAGATCGGTGGAACATCCTTATAGTGTAGTGACCTGGAATCACCATCACCATCTCTACAGCCTCCTGCAATTGCTCCATGGTGATTTCAGACAGATCCATACCTTCATCTTTTAATCTGAAAGTGTTCTGGATCATTTGGATCACATCATAGGTTGCTTTGCTGGGTCTATCTCCGATTGGCATCAGTACGCTGGCCTTGTGCCCTCGCTTCTCATCCTCCCATGTGAGATAGAAGGTGGCTACTGATATTGGCAGATACATATCAGGATGTGCAGTAACTATGTTATGAAACCCTAATATAGAGAATGGTTAATAACATATAATTATTATCTCCAAAAAGCAAAATATATTAAATATGTCCAATATCATCAGGAATATGAAGAACACTATGTGACGGTTTTCCAGTTTTTAAGTATATCACATAACACATGTTTTGTTCAAACAATCATATAAACATATATAAAATACTCATACCATAATCATGAAATTAAACAATATTATCAAACAAAAATATCAAAAACCTTTCAACTTCTTCACAGTCGCAAAAGGGTTTGGGTGAAATGTATTGTTGAACTTCAGCAACACGAGCAGGAAACAATATGTGTTTTGGTGCCATTTTTGAAAGATTTGAAGGTTTCAAAAGGTTTTTGAAAAGAGTTTTTCGTAAAAAATCAAGAGTGAAATAGAAGTGAAAGTGAACAATTACTGAGAGTCGACACTTATATATATAAGAAAATGTTGGTCCCGAAAGAGCAAGGTTTGGTGTATGGGGGGCGGGGAATACACCAAATACAAACTTTCAGTTTACTTGGTTAATTATAAGAGAGTTCGAGCTATTCTTAAATGAGAAATTGCTCGGCAGATGACTAGCCAGATTGATCAACAGATCGATATAGGATTAGTCCAAACAGATTGCTCTCTTAGTGTAAACACTTAAGCAATAATAAGAGTGATCTTATTACTTTCTAAGTATTGTGTGTGCGGAAATATGGTGGATTTAATGAGTGCTCTTATTAAGAAAACCTTAAGAGTTAATCAGATTGTTAAGCAGATTGATTGAGATGCAGATTATATGATAGTGCAGATGGTTAGAATAATAAACAGCTGAAAGTAAATATGCAGAAATGTAAAGAACACAGTTGTTTAACGTGGTTCGGGAAATCCCTACATCCACGATCTGGTCAAAACTAGACCAGATTATCCACTACTAGGATACTCTGCTTGTTTATACTCCTGGAGAACGAATCACAAGTATCAATTAAGGCTAGAGAGATATTTATGCATGAAATAAGGGTCGTGTCCCTTTACAACAGATTACCTATACGTTACCAATAGAAATCTACTAGCTAGCCGGGTGATCTTCTTTCTCTCGATAAGACAGACTTGAATCGAGGTTGGTTGGTGTGATGTAGAATGACAATTTGTTTGCAGCTCTTAGTCTGGTTCTGAGAGTGCTTGAGAGTATGTTGTCAATATAGCTCGCGTGCGTATTGTTATTTTTCTCCAGACCATGAACTCCAAGTGTATATAGGCTTTGAATTTTGAAATTCTAGCCGTTGTTGATTGGCGAGGGATTGATGGTATATTGCCAATCAATGAGATCCATCATATCTGTTCTTGCTTTGTAGAAACGTTGACTCAATCTTCTAAGTATGGAAAGCAGATTGCTAGCGGCTTCTTTCTTTCCTTATGTCAATCGTAGATTCTCTACCCAAACCCTATTGGATGGGCTTCAACTTTGACGTGGCAAGATGGTATGATGTGTAGGATGATGTCATCTGGTGGTTTGATGACTCTATCGATCTGGTGCTTCGCTGTGATCATCGATCTGGTCAGTGATCTGGTCGCTGTCTGTTACAGCAGATCGATTTCTTCTTGGTGTGAAATCTTGGCCTTCATCCTATACTATTATAGAAATTACTTCTATAGGAATTATTCCTTTATATGTTAAGTCATCTCCTAATCTGTTCTCTAACAGAATTCTCTTTATATGTAGTGATCTGTTTACATGTAGAACACTTTAATACAAAGAAATACTAAGTGTGTTTCGAGAGATCATCATCAAAACTAAGAATACTTAAGGGTTCCCAACAATTTCTCCCTTTTTGATGATGTCGAAACCACACTTTACAATTATATCCTAATAACTTATGATAGTGATCTGGTTTTGATAGCCAGATTGATTATGTTTCGTTATTAGGTTTATAACGATTAAAGCAGTTTATATATGTTCTGGACAAAAAGAAGTTGTCATCAGAAAATCAATGAACTTCCATAGATAAGGGCAAATTCAGATTATAGTTCATCATAACAAAAATAGGAATTACAGATCGTAAAGATATGAGAAATGATTATCTATCTGCTTTTCCTTCTTTCTTCCTGCTGTTTCTTCATTTTAGCTCTTGTTTCATCTGAGATTAGCTGCACGCTCTCATACACTCCTTCTCTCACCCTTATGTAGTCTGGGTCCTCAGCATCAATTTTGTAGCCTCTGTTTTCTGTGAGCTGGTTTATGAAGGTGAGCATATAGGTCTTATCTGGTAGCTTGGTGCCAGGAATCTCTGGACATTCTCTAAATTCTCTTTCTGGTGCAGTGATGGAGACATGAGCTCTGGTTGCTGCTTCTCTTATAGCTTCCACCAAATCCTTGGCATCATTCATGTTTAAATATAAATTGAACGCCTCATTGGGTGTGCCCTCGCAGTATGCAGGTTCTTTGATGAAGTATAGGCACATTATGAAGTCATATTTCAAACCCTCCCATCCATTCTTCAAGTGATCTGGGACCCAGTTGGTCTCTCCTTCTTTAGTCTTGTTTGTCTTTATGGGAGCAGATGAGAACCATCCAGATCCAGATCTTTTCTTTTTCTTTATTGGTTGAGAGTGGCTCGATTTGCTTGATGATGATGTCTTTTGAATTTGAGCAGATGGTGGAGTTGGTCGATCTGGTGTAATCTGTTGCTCCTGTTGAGCCTCTGTCCTTTCATCCGTGGAAACAGATTGCAACTTCCCCTTCGCAATCATCCCCTTCCCTTTTTCAACCACTGTCTTCTTTTCTTTCCTGGATCCTTCCCCCTTTTCGACATCATCAACATATAGATTTATGAGTGCTCTAAGGGAGGTGATCTCCTCCTTGATCTCCTTGATTTCCTTGTCTGAGTCGACCTTTTGTGTAAGCAGTGAAGTGATGTTGAGGTTAGAATCGTCAATCTGCTTTTGTAGGGATGACTTGGCTTTAAGCAGATCAGCTTTGTAGCTCTCTTGGTCTTCTTTGATAATCTCAATTTCATCAAAAACTGACTCAATCATGGTCTTTGTTGGATAGCGCAGGTCGCTCAACTTCCTCTCTACAAAATTCTTCCCATCGTTCTCAAACTTTCTGAACATTCCTCTGGTTTCGGCATTGGCTTCTTTGATCACATCATTAGCAATGCCATCAGTCTGTTCCTTGACAATTGCATGGACCATGTCCTTCTCGTTCTTTGCAAATTCAGTGACAATTTTGTACATTTCATTGACCTTGAGTTGCATTGTTCCTAGAGTCTGATCGATCTATGCCTTCCTCTCCTCTGCAGCAGATCGATCATCATCCATCTTCTTGCTCAGCTCCTCAAGTTTCAATCTGCACACTCTCCTCAATTCTGAGTCCACCTTGTCCACATGTTACTTCAGATGATTGTTAAAGTCTGTAAGAATTTGAGTAGCCTGGTCTTGGACTGTGGATAGAGTCCCGTACATGTATTTATCCACCTTTTTGGAGATCAAGTCTTTTACTTGGTCGTTGGATAGGTGATTGATGCTGGGTCATCAATATATCCTCTAAGCTGGTTGACTCTACGAACTCTTTCATTGTTGCTGCGACAGCCGGGGTGTAAATGTCATCTGTTTGTATACCTCCCACCCTCTGTCCAGCTGGTTCAGATTTCTCTTGTGGATAATCAACCACTGCAATTTGAATTGTGCTTTTCTTGGCTGGTTCCCCCTCAGCCTGTGCAGTGGATTCCACGATCTGTTCTGTGGATTCAGCCATCTGCTGATCAGGTTCTAAGACTTGTATTGCTGCACCCTGTTGGTGAGCGTCAGTAGGTTCTGCTTCAACATCAACTTCTTCCCTATCAATACTTTCATAGAACTCCAGCATCTTAGCCTTTTCATATATCGATCTGAGATCGATTTGGAGCTCTTTTGCCTCAAACTTCGCCATGGCCAGAATGTGTGGTTTATAAGTGTCCCTCAACTCTGCAATAGAGGAGGCAGTAAAGATGTTGAGCAAGGTGGCTTCTTCTGCCTTGAGGTCATGAATTGATCTAGTTCTGAGTAGAGCATCAAGGACATAGAATTCTTTGTCCTTGATGAGCAGAAGAAATTTGAGGCGTTTGGCTGCTTCGTAGGTTTCTGGAGTGAGTTGTATCCCAGGAAATGTCCTAAGTACAGAGTGATCTGCTTCAGTTTCGAGCATCTTCACTACAGTCTCTGCTTTCTTTTTCTCCTCATTCTCATCCGTGGATTCTTCTTCTCCTTCGACCTCCTCATCGATCTGCTCTGGGTGTTCTGCAGATGATGGACTGGCAGTGTGAGCGGGTGAGAAGTCCTTGGCTTGATTTGGGTCCAAGGACAAGATAGGAACTACATCCTCTGGTGGTCCAGCTACCAAAATTTCTTCCTCCTCAACCTCCTGTTGAGGGATAGTTGGTTCAGTAATAGCAAGTTCTTCGACCTGGACTTCTTCTACTAGTTTCTGTAGTCTTCTTCTTTTTGGTTTGGGTGGCTGGGCTGCTGTGGAGGCGTCAGTATCAACTGAGCTCGCCCTTCTTGTAACTCGCTTGGTAGGGGTCCGTTCAACTTGTTTCTCTTTTGTAACTCGTGATTTAGTAGACTTCTCAGCTGGAGCAGATGGTGGGATCCAGATTGGGTTAGAACTACCCATCTCTATCAACGCATTTGCAAAAACAGGGTCTGTCACCCTCGCAATCAGATTAGCATATATGCCCATAGACATCTCAATCTGATGTTGGTCTTTTGGGAAGTGTAATCTGGTGTTGAACTCGACTGTGTTATCCCATTTGTGTTGCTTGAAGAATGACTCCAGCATATAACTGATTTTGGTGGAGTGTCTCAAGCTGCTCCTTCGAACTTCTATTCCAGGGCTTGTCCCTTTCACGAATGTGATCATCTTGGCCTCCTTTGCCAAGAGATCGAAGAGTATTTTGCTCCAGTTCATAGGTAGGTTAAGTACGACGGCAGCTAGAATCTTGAACTTCTCTGGGGTGACCTGATCGTAGGAGCCATTATGGTTCATGAAGATGCGCTGGACGAATTCAAAGATGATTTTGAATTCAGGAGCGAGTAGTGCCCTGTTGAACATCTTGTTCGTGTAATGAATGGGCACTACCATCACCATCTCAATGATGTTCAGAACGTTGTAGGTGGTGTTGCTGATGGTGCTACCCTTGCTCACTCTGATAGTGGCTTCATTTCCGCCCTTCTCCCCTTGCCACGAGAGATAAAATGCAGCAACTTCTTTGGGCAAGAAGTGGACAGGATGTGTGGTGATTATATTTTGAAATCCTACAAAGAAATCAAGACAAAAGATATGAGCACTATCCTTCCATCAATGAAGTATAAGTGCCCAATAGCAGTTTACAGAATATAAAGTTCTATACCACAGTACAAGTGAACATATGCATGCAAATGGAAAAAAAAATTTCAATACGAGTTTGAGAAATTTCTGAGCATCCAAGATATAGAGAAAAAGAAAGAAAAAAAAACGTCTCATAAATTGTAAACCTTTGCAGCGTTTAACAAGGTCGAAGGCCTTGTCCAGTTTATGAAAACCGAAGGTATCAAGTACTGCGAAGAGATCTTGATGAATATATGGTTTCAAGAAGTTCACTTGCTCAAGAAATAGTGAAGATTTAGGTGCCATATTGGTAAAAACAGAGTGATTTTTGAAGATTGAGAGAGTTTGGAAGGGAGAATATTTCGCCAAGTGTTTAAGGAAGAAGAACAGTGTATGTATGTGATAGACGAACCGCCTTATCAAAATGTATATATATAGATAGATAAGCTATAAGAAAGAGTAATATTTTAATTGATTTACTTCCCTTTTTCAGCTTTTCCCGCCTCTTGAGTTATAGGCTTAAGATCTATTATTTTCTGTTTTCTGCGTTTGATACACGCGCTTGATCCTACAGTTGTAGTGTAGCGCGTTGTTGTTGTAGCCGTCACTTTTCTTCCTTTTTCTTGATTTGGTAAATATCTCCTCGATCACGTTTCCCAAACACTGTACTTAATCATCAAAAAATAAAAGATTTGGTATATTTATATCAGTATTAGATATAGGGATTATGACATAATCGCCGTATCTTGTTGACTTTCCCCCTTGACCAAGTAATGGGAATATTATTAAAAGATTTAATTAATATCCACGTGGCATCTAGTAATCTGGTCCATATCGATCTCCCAATTAACGAACTGTTGTTAATACTTTCGACCTGTTTATGCCACTTTCAAGTTTTGGAAATTAATCTTGTATGATGATCTGCTAATAATTCCCGGTTGGAATTTAAACAATCTGATCATCAATCTTCTATTTGGATGATCTGGTGTCAATTCCCAGTTGGAATTTTACATGGCCTGTTTTTATCAATCTTGTTTGTATCGATCTGGTTCAAGTTCTCTGTTGGAATTTTGAACTTGATTTGATCTATGGCAATCTGGTCCTATCTTCAAGATTTAATAGTCCTAATTTACCACAAAGCATCTTGAACCTTTCTTCTGGTAATGCTTTAGTGAGAATGTTAGCTCTCTGTATTTCTGTGTGTATTTTCTAGATCTGTACATGTTTTCTTTCAACATGATCTCTTATAAAATGATATCTTACATCCACATGCTTGCATCTGGTATGTAAAAACAGGGTTCTATGTGATTGCTATAGCACTTGAGCTATCACAGAAAATGGGTATCTCTTTGACATCGATCTCATAGTCTTTGAGCTGTTGTCTTAACCAGAGTATTTGTGCACAACAACTTCCAGCTGCCATATATTCAGCTTCTGTGGTTGATGTAGCAACAGATGTCTGTTTCTTTGAGAACCAAGAGATTAATTTATTTCCTAAAAACTGACATGTACCAGATGTTGACTTTCTGTCTAGCTTGGATCCAGCATAGTCTGAATCTGTGTATCCAGTTAGCTCAAAGTTGTCTTCACATTGATACCATAATCCTATATGGGTTGTTCCCTTAAGATATCTTAATATCTTCTTAGCTGCTTCCATGTGAGACTCTTTGGGATTTGCTTGATATCATGCACATACTCCTACTGCAAATGTGATGTCAGGTCGACTAGCAGTTAGGTAGAGTAATGATCCTATGATCCCTCTGTATTGAGTGATGTTAGCTGGTTTTCCCTCAGGATCAGGATCAATTTTCCCATTGGTCTGCATTGGGATTTTAACTGGTTTGTTGTCTTTAATCCCAAATTTAATCAGCAGATCTTGAATGTATTTTGCTTGATTTATGAATATACCATCTGGTAGCTGCTTGACCTGCAAACTTAGAAAGAAACTCATTTCGCCCATCATGGACATTTGGTACTTATTTTTCATAAGTTTAGCAAATTTGTCACATAAATAGGTGGATTGAGATCCAAATATGATATCATCTACATAGATCTGTACTAAGAGGATATTTTCTTTGACTTTGATGATGAATAAAGTCTTGTCAACTGATCCTCTTCTGAATCCAGAATCTAGTAGAAATGTTGATAATGTCTCATACCAAGCTCTAGGGGCTTGTTTAAGACCATAGACTGCTTTTGTCAGTCTGTATACTTTCTAGTTTGGATCTGCTTCTTCAAATCCAGGTGGCTATTCCACATAGACTTCTTCTTCATGGATACTATTGAGGAAAGCACTTTTGACATCCATCTGGTATACCTTGAACCGTTTGTGTGCAGCATATGCTAAGAATAGCCTTATTGCTTCTAGTCTGGCTACGGGTGCAAATGTTTCATCAAAATCAATGCCTTCTTGTTGATTATAGCCTTTAGCTACTAATCTGGCTTTGTTTCTGACTACTTCACCCTTCTCATCTCGTTTATTTTTGAACACCCATTTTACACCTATTACCCCTTGGTGTTTGGGTCTGTCCACGAGATACCAGACCTCATTTCTTTTGAACTCATTAAGTTCATCTTGCATTGCAGTTATCCAATCTGCATCTTGTAATGCTTCGTGAGCATTAGCTGGTTCAATGCGAGATAGATAGCAACTCAGCAAGGCATTCTTCTTGTCTTCACACGATCTGATGGGTTCCCAACAATCTGTTCTGGTGGATGATCTTGTATCCATCTCCTTCTCCTGGTCATCTCTTCATCAGATATTTCAGGGTCAGGTTGATCTGTTGGATCCTCAAATTCAATGTGTGCTCATGATGGAGTTTGAAATGGATTCTCATTTGGTCTTGCCTCTGGATCTGAGTTATCAGATTGATGATCCTCTGTAATGACTGTTTCATTATATGGTGATCTGTCTTCATCCAGATCATGTTGTGTTGTTCCCCCTTGCTGTATGATTTCTTCAGCAATAGGTGGAGTATTAATTTCTTCATCATCTCTCTTTGAATTCCAGATAAGAATATCTTCAAGTAGTAGTTCATTTATCTTTCTATTAGTTATCTGGTTATCTGTCTGTTTTTCATCCTGTGGCCTGTACTCAACAATGGACTCATCAAAAACAGTATGAGGTGTTACTTTCACAATGTGAGAGTTCTTATTGTAGACTCGATATGCTTTACTAACATTAGAATATCCTAAGAATATTCCAGGGTCAGTTTTGCTATCAAAAGTCCTCAATTAAGATTTTCCATTATTGTTTATGTAACACAAACAACCGAAAGTTCGAAAGTAAGAGATCTTAGGCTTTCTGTTGTTCCAAATCTCATATGGTGTCTTTCCATGTCTGAGTGTGATGGATGGTCTGTTTTGAGTATAGCAGGCTGTGTATATGGCTTCTGCCCAGAACTTCTTCGGTAGATTGGTTGCATTAAGCATTGTGCGAGCTGCTTCTTTTAGAGGTCTGTTTCTCCTTTCAACAACTCCATTCTGTTGAGGAGTTCGAGCAGCTGATGTTTTATGAGTGATCCCCATCTTATTGCAGTATGCTTCTATCTTTTGGTTGAGAAATTCTGTTCCTTGATCTGTTCTGATAGTAGTTATACTCATCTCCTTCTGTTTGGTGATCTTGTGTAGAAAATCAGGGAGTTTGTCTAGAGTCTCTTTCTTCTTTAACAAAAAGATGACCCAAGTGAACCTTGAGTAATCATCTATGATTACTAAGGTGTATTTTCTCCCATTTATGCTTAGAGGTTTGACTGGACCAAACAGATCTAAATACAAAAGCTCCAGTATTCTTGTTGTTGAGTGAGCTGTTTTGCTTGTAAAAGATGATCTGGTCTGCTTTCCAGCTTGACAAGCTTCACATATATGATCTTTATCATATATTTGATCTGGTAGACCTTCCACTAGTCTTTCTTTTGCGATCTTGTTGATTGACTTGAAGTTTAGATGGCTCGATCAAGTCTCGATCTGGTTTGTCATAACCAGCTTGTTTCTGATACTGTTTTAGTAACTAAACAAGTCTCGATCTGGTTTGTCCACTGGAAAATATATAACCTGTCCTGCAGTTTACCGGTAAGGAGTATCTCATCTCCTTCCTTGTTCTTCACAAGACAATTGTTAGTATCAAAGATGATCTGATTACCATTAGCAAAAAATTGACTTACAGGAAACAGATTGTGACTTAAGACCCTCTACATACGAAACATTTGTGATGGTGGTCTTGCCAACTTTTATATTTCCATATCCTCTGGTGTACCCTTTTGAGTTACATCGAAAGGTGACCTGCGGTCCTGGCTTCTCTATGTAATCTGATAGTAGATTCTTATCACATGTCATGTGCTTTGAACAGCCACTATCTATAATCCAGATCGCTCCTTTTGCTATCTTGTTTCTTCTTGCAGTCTTCTGATCCTGCAATTAATTACACTTAGCTACCCTTCAACGTTTGGGTGCTTGGCTATTAGCAAATGTTCCCTTTCGAATCTAGAACATTTTTGGGTTAGGAACAGAAATATAACAGGTAATGATATTCCCATCATTATCAATTTTAGATAAGGAGTGAATTTCAGATGGATGGAATCTCTCTATTCCATCGTTCTTCAGACCCTTCTTGATAGGTAATGTCCTGTTGACATTCTTTGTTCGGTTGACATTTTTATTTGGCAATGTCCTGTTGACATTATTTTTATGAGCATGATCTGTTTCTGTGTAACAGGCTGGTTGACCCTTTGTTTGATAGTACTGCCTGTTCACGGTCTCTTTCATGATCATCTTTTGGGGATGGCCTTTCTTGTTTTTCAAGTTTTTCACTTGATCTGGTATTTGTTTCCTCTCTGGTACAAAGTTTACGGTGCTAGAAGATTTTTCTGAGTGGCCTGGATATCCTAATCCAGATGTGCCCTGTTGTTGCAGGTTGATTAGCAACTTAGCACGATCATCACTCTTGTAAATCATTTCTTTCCCTTTCTTTATCTTCTCTTCAGCAACGCTGTTTCTTGTAATAAGATCCTTCACTTTTGAATTCAGTAAATGAATCTCACTGTCTTTTCCCTAGATCTGTTCTTCCAGATCGTTTATTTTAGTAACAAATTGAATGTTTGCTGTACTCAGTATCTGTTCAGATTTCTTCAATCTGTCATTTTCTTCTACAACTTCTCTAAACAATCTCTTGATGCTCAAATAGCTTTTGAACATCTCATTTACTTCTTCCCAAGAATAGTCAGTTTGATCTTCATTATCCTGTTCCGGATTGATATCATTTGAGGAATTGGAATAGCATGAATTTACCTCGACTTCATCCAGACCGTTGTGTAGTCCCACATAGCAGTCATCCCATCCTTCTTCGTCATTAGCAAAGAAGGCTTCATCATTCTCTGATGAGCTATCTGAGAAATGACTCGAGCTGCTTGATTCTTGTTTAGCTAACATGGCTTTTCGTTCATGTTTGAGTTTTCGATCTCTCTTTGCTCTTAACTCTTCTCTTTGGCTTTTGGATAGATCAGGACAGTCTGTTTTGAAGTGACATGTACTGCCACAACCAAAGTATGTGTAATCTGTAGAGTTAGATGTTTTAGAAGTTTTACCAGTCTACTGTTTTGATTCTTCCTTGTTATCAGATCGATCATTGTCACGCTTCTTGTAGAATTTGTTTTTGTTGTCTTTATAGAAACGTCTGTATTTCTTCGATCTGATCTCCATCTTGTCCATACGTTTGGCGATCATTTCAAACTCTTTTAGTAGTTTGTCATATCCCTTCTCTTCATCTGGAGTAGAAGGTTCGGAAAGATAATCTGGTTTGCTCTTCGCTTTGATGGCTACTTCTTTATCCTTCTTAGAGCTGCTTTCTGCCTTTTTGGACAGATGATCTGGTCCACGAATTCTTTGTATATCGCATTCATGGCCTTCAAGGTGATCAAACAATGCTTCAGTAGATAGTTCATTGAAATCTGCACGTAGAGGTTGCATAGCCGCATATATCTCCCAACAAGGTGGAAGTGCTCTTAGTACTTTCATATTCTTCTCTCTTTGAGTATATTTGTTCTTGTTGAACGCTGATATTTCAAGGAGAATTCCAGTGAATCTCATCTTCATCTGCTCAATAATCTCGCATGGTTTCATCTTGAATTCATCATATTTGTTGCAGGCAAGAGACAGCTTGTTCTCAATCATGACTTCAGATCCTAGACACAAGTCTCTTAGGACTTCCCACATCTCTTTGGCAGTATCCAGATCTTGGATTTTGGCCAGATGTACCCCTTTGACTGTGCTAGAAATGATCCTTTTAGCAAAGTCATCTAAGTTGGCTTCGCGACGTTCCTCTGTTGTGTATTTTCTTGGATCTTTAGGAGCTATCTGTGTTGTTACTCCAGTTGAGGTAGTTACTGTTACTTCTTCAGTGATCTGTAGTGGACCTTCTTCTATAACTTTCCACATCAGATAGCTATGGGTTTTGAGTGCCATTTTGATTCTGAAGCTCCATTCTCTATAACCTTGGATGAAGAATTATTCACAAGCCCTAACCACAGATGATTCCATAGCAGACAGTATGCACATGAATGAAAAATAGGTTTTCTAGATCTATTCAAGTTGACCATGCAGGTATTAACCTTGTGAAACAAAAACAATGGTCGTTTGAACCACTGCTCTGAAACCACTTGTTGGTCCCGAAAGAGCAAGGTTTGGTGTATGGGGAGGGGGAATACACCAAATACAAAATTTTAGTTTACTTGGTTAATTATAAGAGAGTTCGAGCTATTCTTAAATGAGAAATTGCTCGGCAGATGACTAGCCAGATTGATCAACATCGATATAGGATTAGTCCAAATAGATTGCTCCCTTAGTGTAAACACTTAAGCAATAATAAGAGTGATCTTATTACTTTCTAAGTATTGTGTGTGCGGAAATATGGTGGATTTAATGAGTGTTCTTATTAAGAAAACCTTAAGAGTTAATCAGATTGTTAAGCAGATTGATTAAGATGCAGATTATATGATAGTGCAGATGGTTAGAATAATAAACAGCTGAAAGTAAATATGCAGAAATGTAAAGAACACAGTTGTTTAACGTGGTTCGGGAAATCCCTACGTCCACGATCTGGTCAAAACTAGACCAGATTATCCACTACTAGGATACTCTGCTTGTTTATACTCGTGGAGAACGAGTCACAAGTATCAATCAAGGCTAGAGAGATACTTATGCACAAAATAAGGGTCGTGTCCCTTTACAACAGATTACCTCTACGTTACCACTAGAAATCTACTAGCTAGCAGTGTGATCTTCTTTCTCTCGATAAGACAGACTTGAATCGAGGTTGGTTGGTGTGATGTAGAATCACAGTTTGTTTGAAGCTCTTAGTCTGGTTCTGAGAGTGCTTGAGAGTATGTTGTCAATATAGCTCGCGTGCGTGTTGTTATTTTTCTCCAGACCATGAAATCCAAGTGTGTATAGGCTTTGAATTTTGAAATTCTAGCCGTTGTTGATTGGCGTGGGATTGATGGTATATTGCCAATCAATGATATCCATCATATATGTTCTTGCCTTGTAGAAACGTTGACTCAATCTTCTAAGTATGGAAAGCAGATTGCTAGCGGCTTCTTTCTTTCCTTATGTCAATCGTAGATTCTCTACCCAAACCCTGTTGGATGGACTTCAACTTTGACGTGGCAAGATGGTATGATGTGTAGGATGATGTCATCTGGTGGTTTCATGACTCTATCGATCTGGTGCTTCGCTGTGATCATCGATCTGGTCAGTGATCTGGTCGCTGTCTGTTACAGCAGATCGATTTCTTCTTGGCGTGAAATCTTGGCCTTCATCCTATACTATTATAGAAATTACTTCTATAGGAATAATTCCTTTATATGTTAAGTCATCTCCTAATCTGTTCTCTAACAGAATTCACTTTATATGTAGTGATCTATTTACATGTAGAACACTTTGATACAAAGAAATACTAAGTGTGTTTCGAGAGATCATCATCAAAACTAAGAATACTTAAGGGTTCCCAACAGAAAACAACGAACGACTAAGATTAAAATTAAAAATTCAAAGGTTGGGATTATTCCTCCCTTTTTAACTTTCCCGCTATAGCACTTAATATTGCCGCCTTTCTGACGTGTCGATTGGTATCTAGGGTTGAGATGCGGCGTGTGTCAGCTTTCCTCCATCAATGCAACTTTCCTTTTCCTATTTTAGGAAATGATTTACCTTGATTACACTTACAAATATATGTTATAATCATCACTATTACAGCTCGAGTGCTCTTGCAATTACACAGAATCCAATATTACATACAAGAAGCAAACATGTGGATGTGAGACATCACTTTATAAGAGATCATGTAGAAAGGAAGCATGTGCAGATTGAGAAGATACACACAGATATACAACGAGCTGACATTCTAACAAAGGCATTACCAAAAGAAAGGTTTATGATGTTATGTGTTGGGAACCCCACAATAATTTGTTTTGATGATGTTCTCTCGAAAACACACTTAAATTTCTCCTGTCCTGTTGTCCTCAACCTGTTCTGTATGTACCAGAACACTAAAACATAAAGTGTTTTGGATAAGAGAACTGATCCTAGTTCTATCTATAAAATGACTCAACTTGTAAAGGATTTCATCCTATAAGAGTCATTCCGTCTTCTCTTAGTCAATAGGACCAGATCGTATTTGACCAGAACATGTTCGACCAGATTTTATTCGACCAGATCGTATTCGACCAGATCGTATTCGACTAGATCGTATTTGACCAGATTGTCTTCGCTCAGATCATGTTCGATCAGATCGTGTTCGACCAGATCGTATTCAACCAGATCGTATTTGACCAGATCGTATTCGACCGGATCGTGTTCGACCAGATTGTATTCGATCAGATCGTCTTCGACCAGATCGTGTTCGACCAGATCGTGTTCGACCAGATCGTGTTTGACCAGATCGTGTTCGACCAGATCGTATTCGACCAGATCGTGTTCGACTATAGGTCGGTGAATCCCAAAACCTGTGCTACGTCATTCATACCATCGAAAGGAAGAGAATCAATCAAAACAAAAAAAGAAAAGTACTATCTGTCAAACGATCTGCTTACCATACATAGAAGATTCTGTCAAAACCTTTCAAAAGGTAAGAGGAGATAACTTAGGGATTCAATATCCTAGATTGGTAAAATCATATTTACTTCGAACCAATCAAGCTCAACGGTTAAAATTTCAAATTCTACACTTATAAAAGCTTGGAACGAAGACTGGAAGCTAACAAGAGTGAAAATCTACAATCAACAAGCTGTTACTCTACTCAGAAATCAACTCATCTGACGAAGCATTTATTCGAGGAGATTTTAAACCACCAGATCCTGTTCTAAGTTGTTCGTGATCAAAATCTCATCAACTCGATTCAAGTCTGTCTTATCGAGAAGGAAGGAAGGAGATCTTCGCTAGCTTGTAGTTTTCTAGTGGATTAACGTGAAGAGATCCAGTTACAGTAGTTTTCTGTAAGTTGTAAAGGGACACGACCCTTATTCGTGCATAAGTTTCCACCAGATTGTGTTCGAAACTTGTGGCTCGTACCCAACGAGTATAAACAAGGAGTATCCTAGTAGTGGATATCTAATTCAGTTTGGATTAGACCGTGGACGTAGAGGGTTTCCTGAACCACGTAAAAAAAACTGTGTTATTTACTTTCTGCATCCTTTATTTCAGTTGTTTTATTCACTAACATTCACTCTCATTCAAAACTGCATTCTTAATTAATCTGCTAAATAATTGGTTAAGTTTTTGTAAAAGTTTTCTCAACAAAGAGCACTGACAAAGTCCACCATTGTTCTGCACACAACGCTCTGCTAGAGAATAAGATTGCTCTTGTTCTCTGCCTAGTGTTACTCACTCGAGAGATTCTGCTTGGACAGAACAAGGTCGATCTGGTTATCAATATGTTCTGTCGCAAATAGCAATGTGTTCTTGAGAAAGCTTAAATCTCTCTAAATTTAGTCAAGTAAACTGGAAAGTTTGTATTTGGTGTATTCCCCCCCCCCCCCAAACCTTGCTCTTTCGGGACCAACAAGTGGTATCAGAGTAGTGGTTCACCAGACCATAGCTTCTGTTTTTCACAAGGGTGAAACCTGCGTGGTCAACTTGAATAGATCTAGAAAACCTCTTTTCATTCACCTGCATCCTATCTGTCATTATGGAATCATCTGTTATCAGGGCATGTGAAGAATTCTCCATCCAAGGATATAGAGAGTGGAGTTTCAGAATCAAGATGTGCCTCAAAGCTCATTATTGTCTGATGTGGAAAGTGATTGAAGAAGGGCCATTAGTCATTTCTGAAGAATCAACCCGTATCACTGAAACTGGAGTGGTCAAGGAGGATGTACTAAAAGATCCCAGAAAATACATATTTGAAGAAAGTAGAGAAGCAAATCTTGATGACTTTTGCCAAAGGAATCATCTCCAATACAGTAAAAGGAGTTCATCTGGCTAAGATCCAAGATCTTGACACAGCCAAAGAGATGTGGGAAGCTTGAGAGAACTAATTCTAAGTTCTGAAGCAATGATCGAGAACAAGTTGTCTCTAGCGTGCAACAAGTTCGATGAATTCAAGATGAAACCTGGAGAAACCATCGAGCAGATGAAGAACAGGTTCATAGAAGTGCTACTTGAAGTCTCTGCTTTCAATAAAAACAAGTACACACAGAGAGAGAAGAATCTTAAGATTCTAAAAGCATTACCATCAAGCTGGGAGATTTATTCAGCAATGCAACCACTACGTGCTGATTTCAACGATCTGTTCATGGAAGCTATATTTGATCATCTGGCTGTTCACGAATGTGACATCAGAAGGATACATGGATCGGATCATTCCTCAAGCAAGAAGAATGAAAACAATTCAAAGAAAGAGAAAGAGATCGCCTTCAAAGCGAAGTGCAAAACAGATGAATCAGAGTCATCTGCCACACCAGAAGGAGGCTATGATAAATTACTCAAAGAATTTTCCATGATTGCCAAGAGGATGGACAAGATGGAAACCAGATCAAAATAGTATCAAAGGTTCTACAAAGATAACAAAAGCAGATACCAGAAGAACAAAGAAACAGAACGATCTGATGATAAAACTGAAAATAAAAGTAATGGTAAAACTGTTAACTCTACTGACTATACTTGTTATGGATGTGGGAGAACGGGTCACTTCAAGACAGATTTTCCAGACTTGTCAAAGAGCCAAAGAGAAGAGCTACAAGCTAAAAGAGATCGAAAACTCAGAGCTCAACGCAAGGCCATGTTAGCAGAAGAAGATTCCAGCAGCTCAAGTCATTTGTCAGATAGTTCATTAGATAATGATGAAGCATTCTATGCAGAAGAAACAGATAAAGATTGTGATGAATGCTACATGGGATTGGACAACGGACTTGAAAAGAACGAGGTAAAATCTGATGCTTCTATGTCTTCAAATAAACTTGACTATGACTCAGGAAATGAAGATGAACCAGAAGTGTCATGGGATGAAATTAATGAGATGTTTAAAAGCTACACCAGCATAAAGAAGTTATTCTTTGAAGTCATAAAGGAGAATGACAAGCTGAATGAAACTGTGAAGTTCTCGAGTGAAGCAAATACCGAGTTCTCTACACAAATAAATGGTCCTGGAGAACAGATCAAGACAAAAGACCCTGAAATATATTCGCTCAAGTCCAAGGTGAAAGACGTGATCAACAGGAAAGATATAGTAGAAGAAAAATTGAAGAAAACCATGGAATATATGAGCAGAATCAACAAAAGTCAAGAACGAGCTGAAATGATCATCGATATGCAACAAAAGGGAAGAGCTGGTCTAGGATACAACGGGAATTCCAGTGAGACTCAATTTGTTACTGAAAGAAAGAATATACCAGATCAAGTCAATGATATCAAGAACAAGAAAAATCAACCCCAGAAGTTGATAATGAAGGAAACAAGAGACAACAGATACTATCAGAAGAAGGGTCAATCTGCTCACTATGAGAAAACAAATAAAAATTAGAAGCAGAAGACATCTATCTAAACCTCCTCAACCAATGAAAAGAAGATCAATTGGGATAACATTAAGAGAAATCATCCTTTCGTCTACAAAGCTATAACCAGAACAGATGATATTGGAAGAAGGATTACATGTTATATATGTGTTCCTAACACCAAGTTAATCTGGATTCCCAAGGGAACATTTGCTACTAACCAAGCACCCACTTGTTGAAAGAGTAGCTAAAATTTATTTATTGCAGAATCGAAGAACTGCAAGCAGGAGTAAAGTAGCAAAGAGAACAATCTGGATTATTGATAGTGGATGTTCAAAACACATGACATGTGATAAGAACGCTCTATCAGACTATGTGGAAAGAGAAGGACCATAGGTAACCTTTGGATGTAACTCAAAAGGCTACACTAGAGGCTATGGTAATATAACAATTGGCAAGACTACAATCACAAATGTATCATTTGTTGAGGGTCTTAGTCATAATCTGTTCTCTGTTAGCCAAATTTGTGCTAATGGAAACCAGATCATTTTTTATGCTAATGACTGTTTTGTGAAAAATAAGGAAGGAGATGAGATTCTTCTTACCGAAAAATTGCAGGATAGATTATATATTGTGCAGTGGAATAACCAGATTGAGACATGTCTGGTCACTAAGACAATATCAGAAACAAGTTGGTTATGGCATAAGTGACTATGTTATCATAATTTCAAGTTAATCAATAAGATTGCAAAAGAGAAACTAGTCGAAGGATTACCAGATCAAGTATATGACAAGAACCACATCTGCGAAGCATGTCAAGCTGGGAAGCAAGCCAGATCATCATTTTCCAGCAAAGCAGTTCAGTCATCCACCAGAATCTTAGAGTTACTTCATTTAGACTTATTTGGTCCAGTCAAGCCATTAAGTATAAATGGTAGGAAGTACACTCTGGTCATCACTGATGATTATTCAAGATTTACATGGGTAATCTTCTTACATAAGAAGAAATAAACATTGGAAAAGCTGCCAAATTTTCTCAACAAAATCACCAAGCAAAAGGAAACTTTTGTTGCAACCATCAGAACAGATCGCAGAACAGAATTTCTAAATCAGAAGATTGAAGATTACTGCAACCAGATGGGAATCACACATCAAACATGTGCAGCAAGAACACCTCAACAGAATGGAGTGGTTGAAAGAAGGAAGAGATCATTGAAGGAAGCAGCTCGCACCATGCTTAATGCAACCAGATTACAGAAGAAATTCTGGGCAGAAGCTATCTATACGGCCTGTTATACACAGAACAGATCGGTGATTACCCTTAGACATGGGAAGACACCATATGAAGTCTGGAACAACAGAAAGCCCAGGATACAATACTTTCGTACTTTTGGATGTCTGTGTTACAATCATAATAATGGGAAATCTCAATTGAAAACCTATGATAGTAAAACTGAACCTGGAATATTTTTAGGATATTATGATATTAGTAAAGGTTACAGGGTTTACAACAAGAAGATTCATGTTGTAGTAGTAACACCTCATATTGTATTTGATGAATCTTTTATTGATTACAATGAGACAGGTAATGCACATACTCAAAACCAGATTAAGGACAAGAGAACAGAAGGGATATTGCTAGAAGACATTCTAATCTGGAATACAACAGAAGAGAATGAAATCAACGTTCCACTTAATGCTGATACAACAAGCTCACAGCAAGGGGGAACAGAACATATCGATCTGGATCTAGACATATCGATGATTCCACCAGAAGATAGTCAACCAGTGGAAGGAGATAGTACAGAACAACCTGTAGAATCCATAAATACAAGTGGTTGGAACAATAATCAAGAAATTGAAGAACCAGAAGTTGAAAATCATTTTCAAACATCTTCAACAGCACACCCAGAAATTGAGGATCCAACAAATGAACCTGAGCCTGAGATATCAGAAGAAGAGATGTCCAGCAGAAGGAGATGGATAGAAGACAATCATCCTCCTGAACAGATTGTTGGGAACCCATCAGATCGTGTGAGAACCAGAAGAATGCATGGAGAAAGTGCACTTCTAAGTTGCTATCTATCACACGTTGAACCATTTGATGCCCTTGAAGCATTAAAGATGCAGACTGGGTTATTGCTATGCAAGAAGAACTCAACGAGTTTAAAAGAAACCAAGTTTGGTATATAGTGGATAGACCAACACATCAGGGAGTGATAAGTGTCAAATGGTATTCAAGAATAAACGAGATGAGAACGGTGAAGTAGTCAGAAACAAAGCCAGACTAGTTGCAAAAGGATACAGTCAACAAGAAGGTATTGATTTTGATGAAACTTTTGCACCAGTTGTCATATTGAAAGCAATCAGACTGTTCCTAGCATATGCAACATACAAGAGATTCAAAGTTTACCAGATGGATGTTAAAAGTTCATTTCTAAATGGTATACTTGAAGAGAAAATATATGTTGAGCAACCACCTGGTTTTGAAGAAGGAAATCCAGACCAGAAAGTATACAGATTAGCTAAAGCCGTTTATGGTCTGAAATAAGCACCCAGAGTGTGGTATGAAACGTTATCAACATTCTTACTAGAATCAGGCTTTAGAAGAGGTTCTGTTGACAAGACACTGTTCGTAATAAAAAACAAATGACTAAAGAGGCCAAATTGGTTACATATACCAAAGACAATAGAGGACGCGGTGTCTCGGTGGAAGTTAGAAGGAACCTGAGGCACTCCACCAAGATCACCCTCATGGTGGAGAAATTCTTGAAACAGCAAGTTTGGGAGGATGCCGTTGAATTCAACACTAGCCTTACCATACCTAAAGAACAACACCATAATCAAGTAGATTACATCAACCTTTCTTCCAAGGCAAGAGGATCAAATATGGGATTCATATCATTGATTGGCAATCAGCATTTAATGCACGCCAATCAATCTCAACGGTCAGAATTTTAATTTTGTACCTATAAATGCTTCGAACAACATCTGGAGGAGTACTCACGAACTTACGCGCAAACTTACAAGTTGAAACTGTGCTCATAAATCTACTCTACCATTGAAGCATTCAACGAGGAGATTTTACAATACATATATTGTTCAAGCAATTCGTGATCGAAATCACACCAACCTCGATTCAAGTTTGTCTTATCGAGAAGAAGGAGAAAGATATCTTCACTAGCTAGTATTTTTCTAGGGGATTAACGTAAAGGTATTTGTAGCAGCTCTATCTGCAAGTTGTAAGGGACACGACCCTATTCGTGCAAAAGTCACATTCTAGTTTTGACTGGAACTTCTGGCTCGTTCTCAGCGAGTATAAAGAACAAAGTATCCTAGTAGTGGATATCAAATCTAGTTTGATTGGACCATGGACGAAGGGGGTTTCCCGAACCACGTAAAAATAACTTGTTTTTTACATTACGCATTTACTTTCAGTTGTTTATTCACTAATCCAGTACTTGCCTTAATTTAATCAACTCCTAATCATATTTGGCTAAGTGTTTACAAAGGTTTTCTTATAAGAGCAACTTATTAAATCCACCATATTCCTCACATTACACCTTGGTAGATAACAAGATCACTCTTGCTATCTGCATTGTGTAACTCACGAGAGAGTCTTTATTTGGAAAGATCACTAATCAACCTAGTAGTGAACCTGGTCTATTAAACATAGCAATCTCCCTTCGAGAAAGCTTAAACTCTCTAGGCAATTTGTCAAGTAAACTGAAAAGTTTGTATTTGGTGTATTTGTCAAATGGTATTAGAGCAATGGTTCAACTGACCATTGTTTCTATTTCACGGGGTTAACACCTACGCGGTCAACTTGAATAGATCTAGGAAAACCTATTTTCATTCATGAGCATTCTATCTGTCATTATGGAATCTTCTATCATTAGAGCTTGCGTGGAATTCTATATCCAAGGATATAGAGAATGGAACTTCATAATAAAGACGTGCTTGAAAGCTCATCACTGACTGATGTGGAAAGTAATATAAGAAGGTCCATTTTCTATCTATGAAGAAAACACTCGCACCACTGACATAGGGGTCGTAAAAGAACGGGTTCTTAAAGATCCCATAACAAACACTTCTTAAAAACGACGTGAAGCAAACCTGGATGATTTTGCTAAAGGAATTATATCAAACACAGTCAAAGGAGTTCATCTGGCAAAAATTCATGATTTGGATACTACTAAAGCAATGTGGGAAGCACTACGTGAACTCGGACTTGGATCAGAAGCCATTATTGAAAACAAGCTTTCGATGGCCTACAACAAATTTGAAGATATCAAGATGATACCTGGAGAGACTACTGATCAAATGAAGAACAGGTTCATTGAAATTTTACTGGAGGTATCTGCTTTTAAGAAAGATAAGTATACCCGGAGAGAAAATAATCTCAAGGTCATCAGAGCACAACTACCTAGCTGGGAAATCTATGCAGCTATGCAACCACTAAGAGCTGATTTCAGCATTCTTACTACTGAAGCATTATTTGATCATCTAGCTGGTCATGAGTGTGGTATGAAGAGAATTCATGGATCAGATCACTCATCTAGCAAGAAGAGCGAAATAAACTCCAAGAAAGAAAAGGAGGTAGCTTTCAAAGCAAAGATTACAACTGAAGAACCAGTTACACTTGTTGTAGCATAAGAGAGTTCTTATGACAAATTACTCAAGGAATTTGCTATGATTGCAAAAAGAATGGATAAAATGGAGACCAGATAGAGAAAATATCGTAGGTTCTACAAAGATAACAAGAATAAGTACCAGAAGAGTAGAGACGAAGATCGATCTGATAGTAAACCTGAGGTAAGAAGTTCTAATAAATCTACTAATTCTACTGACTACACTTGTTATGGTTGTGGCAGAACAGGTCACCAGAAGACAGATTGACCCAACCTGTCCGAGAGTCAGAGAGAAGAGCTAAGGCAAAGAGAGATCATAAACTCAAAGCTCAATGTAAAGCATTGCTAGCTGAAGAAAACTCGAGCAGTTCAAGTCACTTCGTAGAAAACTCATCAGAGAATGATGAAACATTCTTCACACAAGAACAAGAAGAAGATTGGGATGAATGTTACATGGGAATCGATAATGGCCTTGATCAGAATGAGGTAAACTCACATGTTTCCATTTTCATCTAACAAACCTGTATATGATTCTTGTTATGAAGATGAAGCTGAAGTCTCTTGGGAAGAAATCAATGAGATACTCAAGAGCTATAAGAGTTTGAAGAAGCTAATTCAAGATGTCATCAAAGAGAATGACAAGCTGAATGAATAAATAAGGATACTCAGTGAAGCTAATACGAAGTTCTCTAAAACAGAAAAGGATGTTGTTGGGAACCCCGAAGCATTTTGGTTTTGATGATGATCTTTCGAAACTCACTTAGGTTTTATAGCTTTTATTGGTGCTAAAATGTTCTACGTGTTATCAGATCACTACGTATAAAGTGAATTCTGATAGAGAACAGATTAGGAGATGACTTAGCATGTAAAGGAATTATTCCTATAGAAGTCATTTCTATAATAGTATAGGATGAAGACCAAGATCTCTCACTAAGAAGAAATCGATCTGCCATCGACCAGGTCACCGACCAGATCGATGTTCACAACGAAGCACCAGATCGATAGAGTCATCAAACAACCAGATGACATCATCCTACACATCATATCCTCTTGCCACGTCAATACTGAAGTCCATCCAATAGAGTTTGGAAGAAGAATCCTTGATTGACACGAAGAAGGAAAGTAACCGTTAAGCGATCTGCTTTCCATACTTAGAGAATTGAGTCAACGTTTCTACAAGGCAAGAACAGATATGATGGATATCATTGATTGGCAATATACAATCAATCCCACGCCAATCAACAACAGCTAGAATTTCAAATTCAAAAGCCTATATATTTGAAGTTCAAGGTCTTGAAAGAAACACACGCTACATCGAATAATTACACGCTAAGGCAATCAATCTCTGAACCAGACTAAGAGCTTCAAACCTAGAGAGCTATCTGTTTGGACTGATCTGGTATCGATCTGTTGATCAATTTGGTCAGTCACCTGCCGAGCAATTTCTTATTTAAGAATAGCTTGAACTCTCTAATTAATAACCAAGTAAACTGAAAAGTTTATATTTGGTGTATTCTCCCCCCCCCCCCCATACACCAAACCTTGCTCTTTCGGGACCAACAGATATCCAAGAACATATCAAAGCAAAAGATGAGGAGATCTACTCACTCAAAGCAAAGAAAGTAATTGAGGAGAAACTTCAAAAGACAAGAGAGAACATGAGTAAAATCAACAAGAGCAGTGAACGAGTCAATATGATCATGGAAATGCAGAATAAAAGCAGATCGAAGGTTGGTTTAGGTTACACTGGAGAATCAGATTCAACCAAGTTCGTAGTTGAAAGACAAAAGATACCTGATCAAGTTGTCAATCTGAAAAATGGTAAGAATCAGCCACAGAAGATGATGGTGAAGGAAGCAGGAGACAAACGATACTACCAGATCAAAGGCAAACCTGCTCAGTATGTCAGACCAGATGGACCCAAACCAGAAGGCTCCTACGAAAACACCATCAACTAGAAAGAACAAGATCAAAATGAACAATATTGAAAGGAACCACCCATCAATCTACAAAGTCATCTCAAGAACAGATGACTCATGGAGGTAGATCACTTGTTATATTTTTGTTTCTAATACCAAATTGATTTGGGTTTCAAAAGGAATTTTTGCTACTAACCATGCACCGAATCATTGAAAGGGTTGCTAAGTCCATGTAATTGCAGGATGGAAGAACTGCAACAAGGAGTCAAGTAGCAAAAGGCTCAATCTGGATCATTGATAGTGGATGTTCAAAGTATATGACTTGTGACAATAACCTGCTATCAGACTATGTAGAAAGACAAAGTCCACATGTAACCTTTCGTTGTAACTCAAAAAGTTATACCAGAGGATATGGCAATGTTAAGATTGGCAAGACCACTATTTCTAATGCTCTCTTATGTTGAAGGTCTTAGTTATAACTTATTTTATGTTAGTCTATTTTGTTCTAATGGTAATGAGATTGTTTTTTATGCTAACAATTATTTTGTGAAAAATAAAGAAGGAGATGAAACTCTTCTTACAGGAAAATTGCAGGACATGTTATATATTGTATAATCAACAAACCAGAATGCGAAACAAGCTGGTTATGGCACAAGCGACTTCGCCATTTGAACTTCAAGTTTATCAACAAGATTGCGAGAAAGAAGCTAGTCGAAGGATTATTAGACCAGATATATGATAAAGATCATATTTGTGAAGCATGCTAAGCTGGGAAGAAGACCAAGTCATCATTCGCCAACAATGAAGCTCACTCATCTACCACAATATTGGAACTATTACATTTAGACTTATTTAGCCCAGTAACGCCATTAAGTATCAATGGTAGAATGTACGCATTGGTTATTATTGATGATTATTCAAGATTTATGTGGGTTATCTTTTTGTTTAAGAAAAAGGAAACGTTGGAGAAGTTGCCTAGTTTCTTCAACAAGATCACTCAACAAAAGGAGACCACCATCGTGACTATCAAAACAGATCATGGAACAAAGTTTCTAAATCAGAAAATTGAAGCATATTGCAACTAGATGGGTATTACACATCAAACATCAGCCACAAGAAGACCACAACAGAATGGAGTTGTAGAAAGGTGGAACAGATCACTCAAGGAAGCACACGCACCTAGTTAAATGAGACCAACCTGCCAAAGAAATTTTGAGCAGAGGCTATCTACACTTCGTGTTACACACAGAACAGATCGGTTATCACTCTCAGAGAAAGAAAGACTCCATATGAGATCTGGAATAACCGAAAACCAAGGATTAAGTATTTTCGTACCTTTGGTTGTACCTATTACATTCATAACAATGGGAAATCTCTATTTAAAACCTTTGATAGCAAAGCTAACCCTGGAATATTTTTAGAATATTCTAATGTTAGCAAAGCATATCGAGTTTACAATAGGAAAACTCATGTTGTTAATGTAACACCTCATATTTTTTTTGATGAATCTATTCTTGAATACAGGGAAACAGGTGAAGAATAGGCTCACAACCAGATCACTACTAGAAGATCAGGAGGTATACTACTTGAAGATGTTCTGATCTTGGGTCCACTCAGAGATGATGAGATAGAAGTTCAACATATAGCTGAAACTAGCACACATCAAGGGGGAATAACTTATATTGAACCTGATCAGGACAGATCAGTTCAAGAAAATAGTGAACCTGCTCAAAGTCTACCTGATGAATCCAGAGAGCAACAATACCTCGAATGACAACCAAGAGATAGAAGATGAAATTCCTTTCCAAGCAACATCAACATCACACCAAGAAATTGAAGAACCAACAGAAGAACCTGAACTTGAGATATCAGAAAAGGAAATGTCTAGGCGCAAAAAGTGGATTCAAGATCACCATCCACCAGAGCAGATTGTTGGGAACACATCAGATCATGTGAAGACCAGAAGGATGCATGGAGAGAGTGCACTATTAAGTTGCTACCTATCTAATGTTGAGCCAGCTGATGCATATGAAGCACTACAAGATGCAGATTGGATACTTGCTATGCAAGAGGAGCTCAATGAGTTCAAAAGAAACCAAGTGCTGTATCTCGTAGATCGACCTAAACACCAAGGAGGAGTAATAGGTTTTAAATATGTATTCAAGAACAAACGAGATGAGAATGGCGAACCAGATTAGTTGCCAAAGGGTACAGTTAGCAAGAGGGTATAGACTTCTATGAAACATTTGCACTAGTTGCCAGATTGGAAGCCATCAGATTATTCTTGGCATATGCAGCCTATAAGAGATTCAAGGTGTATCAGATGGATGTCAAGAGCGCCTTCTTAAATGGTATTTTGGAAAAAGAAGTCTATGTGGATCAGCCACCTGGATTTGGAGAAGGAAATCCAGATCATAAAGTATACAGATTAGCAAAGGCAGTTTATTGGTTGAAACAAGCTCCAAGAGCTTGGTATGAGACATTTTCAACCATTTTGATGGAGTCATGCTTTAGATAAGGCTCAGTTGACAAGACATTATTCATCATCAAAGTCAAAGAGCATATCCTTTTAGTACAAATCTATGTTGATGATATCATTTTTGGATCTCAATCTAGTTATCTGTGTGAGAAGTTTGTTGATCTAATGGAACAAGTATCAAATGTCCATGATGGGTGAAATGAATTTTTTTCTAGGTTTGCAGGTTAAGCAACTACTTAATGGTATATTTGTAAACCAAGTGAAATACATACAGGACCTGATTACCATGTTTGGTGTCAAGGACAGCAAGCCTGTCAAGATTCCAATGCAGACCAATGGGAAGATTGATCCAGATCCAGAGGGGAAACCAGCGAATATAACTCAATACAAGGGTATCATCGGCTCACTATTATATCTAACTGCTAGTCGACCTGACATTACTTTTGCAGTTGGAGTATGTGGAAGGTACCAGGCCAACCCCAAGGAATCTCACATGGAAGCAACCAAGAAGATATTGCTATATCTCAAAGGAACAGCACACATAAGTTTATGGTATCTATGTGATGATAATTTTGAACTAACAGGTTACTCAGATTTTGATTATGCAGGATATAAGCTAGATAGAAAGTCTACTTCTAGAACTTGTCAATTTCTTGAAAACAAGCTGATCTCGTGGTTCTCAAAGAAGCAAACCTCCATGGCTACATCAAAAACAGAAGCAGAGTACATGGCCGATGGAAGCTGTTGTGCACAAATACTTTGGCTTAAACAACAACTCAGGGATTATGAGATAAATGTGAAGGAAATACAGCTCGAGTGCTATTGCAATTACACAGAATCCAATCTTACATACAAGATGTAAACATGTGGATGTGAGACATCATTTTATAAGAGATCATGTGAAAGGAAGCATGTACAGATCGAGAAGATACACACGGAAATACACCGAGCTGATATTCTAACAAAGGCATTACCTGAAGAAAGGTTAAGCTTGGATGAAAGAAGCATATCGATAGCATATCACTAATACAGATTACTCAACATATCAACAAAATGAAGATTACCAGATCACTAGTAACAGATTGATAGAAAGCAGCTCACTGGAAAGAAGAAGTACAGATCACTTACAGATCAGATCACCTTCCAAGAGAGAGATCAGATTAGTCGTGCCACGTGGAAATTAATTTTCCATAAACATTCCTTAATCAAGGGGGAACTCAGAAATTCGTATCAATTTCTGATTATATACCAACTTAATCTTATATTGTACGCTATATCTTCTGACAAATTTGGTTTAACTTTATCTAATTTGCAATGATTTCTGTAGGTATTGGAAAGTGTAATCGAGGTAAATAATTACCTAAAATAGAGAAAGGAAGTTGCAAAGGCTAGGGAGAGATGACATGCACCCAAATCTAACCCTAGATGTCTATCGCGTGTATCAAACACGTCTCTAAGGCGGGAATCTGGAGAAGACTTAGCGGGAAAATGAAAAGGGAAGATTTAATCTCAACCCTTTATTTCTTACTCTCTAATTTGAAATGTTCAATTTTTCCTTATATATATGCCTTATTCTGTAACTGTTCACCTTCGTCACTTTCACCAAACTCTTAAGAAATTTTACAGTCCTCAAAGCTTTTCCAAAACTCTCCAAACTCTTTTCAAACCTTCAAATCATTTCGATAATGACACAATCAAGCTTGAGGTTTCTTGAGCGAATCGCTGAAGTTCAAAAATTCATTTCTCCCGAACCCTTCGTCTCTTTTACTACTCACGACTTTAAGAAGCTTGAGGAGATTTATGCTATCATCAAGATATGCAAAGGTTTTATTGTTTATATTTTTTTATATTGTGTATCTATATGTGTTTCGCCCATTGATGAAGTTATTAAGCATGTCCCGTGATTACATGATTTTTTGGAATTTGTTTCTAATTTTCTTCGTATAATGTCATTCATGTTATAATTCTTGTTGTTCATGTTTAAGATTATTGTGAATCATGTATATGTTATTATTGGTTTATCTGTTTGTTTAAATGATTGGAAATAAGAATTATGTTGGAGATATGCAAAAATTCTGGAAAATTGTCGTATGATGTTCATCATGTTCTTAGTTAGAAATGGATAAAGTTGACATATTTTGCCTTTAAGTTTGATAATTATATGTTATTAACTTGTCAACCTCTGTTTAGGGTTCCACAAAGTCGCTACATTCTATCTGACTTGGGAAGATGAGAAGTCAGGAAATGAGGCAAGCGTTCTGATGCCCATTGGAGATAGGACTAGCAAGTCAACATACGATGTTATGCAGATGATTCAACATGCTTACAGATTAAAAGATGAGGGTATGGATTTGACTGAGATAAACAAAGCACAGCTACAAGATGCACTGGAGCAGATGATGGTCATTCCTAAGACCTATACTGGAAGGATGTTCTCCAGGACACTTCTTGTACCTGGATTCAAGGTGTTGTTTGATTTCGTGCAAAGAATCTTCATGATGCACAGTGGGTCCTACGACCAGGTTACACCAGCGAAGATGATGATCTTGACTGCTGTGGTACTGAACCTGAAGGTCAATTGGAGTAGAATTTTGTTTTGACTTATTGGCAATGGAGGCCAGACTGATAGTGGAGATTAAGGATGGCACAGATCAGGTTGTTGAATTGGTGGTGAAGAAGAATATGAGGCATGCCACCAAGATCAGTTACATTATCAAAAAGTTTTTCAAGCAACAAGCTTGGAAGGGAGCAATCCCATTCAATCCATAGCTCACCATGCCTAAAGAGCAATACCAGCTCGAGATGGCATTAGGTTTATCCCCTGTCCTATTTCACAAGGTGAAGGATGACGTTCATATGAGGCACTTGACGAAGTTAGTGAACTCAAATCCTACTTGGGTTGCTCCATCCAAGGGGGAAGAGAAGAAGAAAGATTCTAAAGAGAAGAAAAAGAAGAGGAAACTAGTGAAGAGAGCAAGATCTTCGAAGACTGAGACTTCTTCTACTACGTTGCCACCAAAGCAGAAGAAGAGGAGGTTGAGGAAACAACAAACTGCCTCACCAGAAGAGGAATCTCGTGACCCAGATCAAGAGATTCTACATGATGTCATGCCCAAATCGACTTATGACCCCAGGTATGAGAAACACTTCTCACCTGCTAGGATAACTACACCTACTCCTTCACCAGATCAGTTGGAGAAGATTGTCAAGGAAGTAGAAGAGGAAGTTGATGAGGAGACCGAAAGAAGGAAGCAAGCTGATGAGGTAGTTCGGTTGTTGGAAAATGAGGCAGATCACTCAGTTCAACAAGATTTTCCTAGAATCACATCGACACAAGAAAGCTATGGTGCAGCTCATTGTGTGAAGACATACTTATTGATCAAGGATAATGAGTACTACGTCCTTGATGCTCTGCTTACAGTAAGACTGATTGAAGAGTTGAAGACTGAGGAAGCAACTCTTCTGAGCATTTTTTATGTGTCTTCGATTGCTGAGTTGAGAGAAACTCATCATCAAATGATATTGGCTATAACTAAGCATGAAGTCAGGCAAGTGAAAGTCGACCTGAAATCATTTTATACAGATAAAATGGATTTCTTTGAGTTTGTACCTGACACCGATCATGACGCAAAAGAGGAAGCCAGGGAAGAGCCATCTGCTCAACCAGATATTGATGTGAACATGGAAGAACAAGAAGTAAATATTGATCAACGTAGTACTTCTAGAGTACCAGATCAACAAACTCAAGAACAGCCAACCACATCAGAAACACTAGCACAGCACCAACAACCAGAGAAACCTCAACCTACTCACGAAGAAGCAGCTCAACCCACGGCTGAACCGGAATAGCCTTCCACAGTAACAGCCCAGCCCACTCCTACTCAAGATCAACCGACTGCTCAACCTGAGCAAGTAGCAACAGGAAGTGATAAGCAAAAGCAGAAGAAGAAGGCCAAGAAAGTAGTTCTTGAGCCTGTTGAAGAAGAACATGTTGGCCAGATGATAGGAGGAGAGCCCACTGATGAGCTCTATACTCCTGGAGCAGTAAAGAAGTTGAAAACGCATATCAGCTCCATTTACAAATGAGCAAGTTGATGATCTGACAAACTTGAGGATTCATGATCATCTGGCAGCCACCTACAATGAGATACAAGAGAGGGCTACAAAAGTTTTGACCGACTTCAACCAGCACCAGAAAGACTATGTCAATGATATGGAGAGAGTGTTGAAGAAGAGGACCAGAGACTCTACAAAGGAATTGACCAAGAAACTGGATGATGACCGGGATGCAGCTGACACTGCTAAAAAGAAATTTGAGCAACGTCTGGAGAGCGTTGATAAGAAAGTTGACGAGATAAGAAAGTTGGTCATTAACCTGGCGGACAAAGAGAAAGAGCTGATAAATGAAGCTGTCAAGTAGCACACTACATCTCTATCAGCCGCGATCACTGTTGGAGAAGAACCTGCCCAAGCACAAAAAAATCTTGAATATCTTACACCGGATGAGTTAAGTTATCAACAAAAGAGGCTGGATGGCATGGAGCACCTCCAGAGCACATATGACAAAACTCTCAGCACAATGAACAACAGAATTGAGAACCAGATAAGTGCAACTAATCATAATATCACATTCTTGTTGAACTTCAAAGAAAATGAAAAGAAGAAACAAGAGGAGATGCAAACTGAGATCGACTCCCTTCGTACACTCATTGAGTCCATATTTGATGATGTCGAAAAGGGGGAAGGAAGATCAGGGAAAGGAGGAAAAGGTGGAGGTAAGGGTAAGGAGCCAGGTCAGAAGCAACCAGAGAAGAAACAAACTACTCCACCCAGACCAGCTCCTTAACCAGATTCTCAACCAGAACAGCAGCCGAGACAAGACAAAGGAAAGAAAGCTATGGTTGAAGAAGAAGAAGCCCAGGTACAGAACTACCATTGCTAGGAGTAAGGCCAGATCAAGCATGTGATCCCATATTCAGAGCATAATTCTACAAGGATAAGACATTGAAGGAACAGAAGGAGGCAGAAAGAGCAGAGAGGGAGAAAGCGTATCAAACACCTTTCTCGCCACCCAGAACAAATCAACCATCACCACCTGTTCAGCCAACAGCACAGCCAACAAAGAAGAAGACACAATTCAAATCATGGTCTATGTTCTTACAAAAGAAGACACCTAGAGACCCTTGGGTAGCAAATGATGACCAAAGTGAATGGGAGCTTATCAGGATAGGTTTTATTCTCAACAGATACTTTTTGAAAGAACCCATATACTCAGAGCAGCCAGCTGATGAAGACTTCCAGAGATACTTGGATGATTATAAGGAGAAAGAATTAGAACAGAGAGTGAGAGCAGCAACTCATGGAGCAGATGTGCAGATCAAGGCACCTGCTAGGGAACATATGCAGTGTCCTCTGATTCCAGGGAGCACTATGCTGACATACATATTAATCTGCATCAATCTAATTGCTAAGGAAAAAGGCTACAAGATAGACAACCACGACCCCAACTACGCAAAGATCAGAGATGGGATATACGAGAGCGTCTAGATGACTTCAGACGCCCAGAAGATTATGATGAATGAGGCAAAGAAATCAAAGGGTAGCAAATGGTTTGGATGATCTTTCATGTTTACTGCTATTTGTCTTACTTTATCTTTATGATGTTCTGAATCATCTTGTAACATGTGATTGAACTTATCTAATATATATACTTGACTGTTTATCTGATGGCAATCACTCTTTGTCCAAAACTCATTTATTATTTTCAATCGTTATAAATTATAACGAAACCTAACACTTCTTGTAATTTAAACCATATAGCTCTTAATGCTTTACATAGGGTTATTTTGTAAAGTGTGGTTTCGACATCATCAAAAAGCGGGGAAATTGTTGGGAACCCTCACAAAATTTAGTTTTAATGATGTTCTTTCGAAACACACTTAGATTTATTTTAAGTCCCGCTTGCTAGACCCAGCCTGCTCAAACTGTAATAGGAAGATCACTTTGTTCGAAGTGAACTTGATAGGGAGCAAGCCTACATTTTTTAGACAAAGTTAGCTGATGATTACAATGTAAAGGACATAAATACTTGAAGTAATATGTCCTATAGAAAGTCATCAGGTTAGATAGTGTTCTGGAAATTCGAAGCAGTCCAGCTCATCTGATGCAAGCAGACAACCTAATGAAGGTCACTCAACCTTGACCAAACCTACTTTTACCCAGATTTGTTACCAACTTTTAGAGCATCTTTGGACGAGATCTCCTTGATGGCAACAGACCTGACCTGTTTAACCAGACCAGCTTGGAACAGTGAACCTGTCCCTTACAGATCACTTAGATGGAGACTTGGTAAAACGTCAGATATACAATGACTAATTTGATGTTTTACCTAGTCATCAGATATTTTCTCTAAAGTCATCTAGGTATACAATGCGTCACCGGATGTACTTAGAGAGAATCCCATCCTTTGTGCCACGTCACCATATCTTATAAAGAAGGAAAGATAATCAACTAGAGATCAAAGTAGGAAAGGTGAATCAATCGAAGCTAGAAGAAGGAAAGAGATAAATCAAGTATCTGCTTTCCATTATCAAGTAGATTCAATCAACCTTTCTTACAACGCAAGAGGATCAAATCAAGGATTCATATCTTTGATTGGCAATCAACAATTAATTCACACCAATCAATCTCAACGGTCAAAATTTTAATTTTGTACCTATAAATGCTTCGAACAATATCTGGAGGAGTACTCACGAACTTACACGCAAACTTACAAGCTGAAACTCTACTCAGAAATCTACTCTACCAATAAAACATTCCACGAGGAGATTTCACAATTCAGATACTGTTCAAGCCGTTCGTGATCGAAATCACACCAACCTCGATTCAAGTTTGTCTTATCGAGAAGAAAGAGAAAGATATCTTCGCTAGCTAGTAGTTTTCTAGTGATTAACATGAAGGTATTTGTTTAAAGAAGATAGTATCCTAGTAGTGGATATCCAATCTAGTTTGATTGGACCGTGGACGTAGGGGATTTCCCGAACCACGTAAAAACAAGAGTGTTCTTTACATTACGTATTTACTTTCAGTTTTTTATTCACTAACCCAACACTTGCATATAAACTTGCATTGATTTAATCAACTCCTAATCATATTTGGCTAAGTGTTTAGAAAGGTTTTCTTATAAGAGCAACAGATTAAATCCACCATATTTCGCACACTACACCTTGATAGATAACAAGATCACTCTTGTTATTTCCATTGTGTAACTCGCGAGAAAATCTTTATCTAGACAGATCACTAATCAACCTGGTAGTGAACCTGGTTTGTCAAACTTAGCAATCTCCCTTCGAGAAAGCTTAAACTCTCTAGGCAATTTGTCAAGTACAAACTGAAAAGTTTGTATTTGGTGTATTCCCCTCCCCCCATACTCCAAACCTTGATCTTTCGAGACCAACAATGGCATAGCACCCTTCCAGACTTGGTGCTTGAAAAATGGTTTAATGATGAAACTAATCCTGCAATTGATCAAGCTTTGTTCTGAATTTCAACAATCATGCCAACCCGTTCACTGCTCTTGTTGATTCTGCTCATGTTCTCTCTGGTCTTCTGCAATTTCTCTTCAACTACTACCTTTGAGTTGAGTGAGTAGATCTTCTCATCTTTTGCTTTATTTTGTTCTTGGAGATCTTTCACCATTCTGGAGAACTTCGTGTTAGCTTCACTGAGTATCCTCACTGATTCATTAAGCTTGCCATTCTCCATAATGATATCTTGAAATAACTTCTTCAAACTCTTGAAACTCATGAGCATTTCATTGATGAAGATCACCTGATGAAGATCACTCAATCTGGTCAAAAGTAGATTTCACCCAGTTGCTAGTATTAACTTTTGGAGCAACATTGGACCAAACTACCTCGCTGGAAAGTGAACCTAATCTGGTTGACCAGATCAGCTTGGAAGAGTGAACCAGCCCAATACAGATCACTGAGATGGAGACTTGGTTGAAAACCAGATATGTAATATGTCATCTGGTATTTCACCTAGTCATCTTATATATTATTTAAGTCATCTGGTATGCAAAGCGTCATCCAAATGTACGTAGAGAGAATCTATCCTTATGCCACGTCATCAGATCTCATGTAGAAGGAAAGAGAATCAAATCAGAGATCAAGAAGGAAGGTGAATCTTTCGAAGCTCAAAGAAAGGAAAGAGATCAATCAAGCTACGCTTTCCATAATCAGCAAGATTCAGTCAAACTTTCCTACAAGGCAAGAGGATCAAATCAAAGATTCACATCTTTGATTGGCAATCAAAATTTATGCCACGCCAATCAACCTCAACGGTTAGAATTTCAAATTCTACACCTATAAAAGCTTGGAACAAAATCTAGAGGAGTCTTGATCAACTAATGCACTAATGATCTTAAAAGCAAGCTGAAACTCTGCCAAGAAATCTATTCTACCTTCGAAGCATTCTACAAGAAGATTTCACAATCCTTATCGTGTTCAAGTCATTCGTGATCCTTTTCAAACATCTTCAACAGCACACCCAGAATTTGAGGATCCAACAAATGAACCTGAGCCTAAGATATCAGAAGAAGAGATGTCCAGCAGAACGAGATGGATACAAGACAATCATCCTCCGGAACAGATTGTTGGGAACACATCAGATCGTGTGAGAACCAGAAGAATGCATGGACAAAGTGCACTTCTAAGTTGCTATCTATCACGCATTGAACCATCTGATGCCTTAGAAGCACTTAAATATGTAGATTGGGTTATTGCTATGCAAGAAGAACTCAACGAGTTTAAAAGAAATCAAGTCTGGTATATAGTGGACAGACCAAGACATCAGGGAGTGATAGGTGTCAAATGGGTATTCAAGAATAAACGAGATGAGAACGGTGAAGTGGTCAGAAATAAAGCCAGATTAGTTGCAAAAGGATACAATCAACAAGAATGTATTGATTTTGATGAAACTTTTGCACCAGTTGCCAGATTGGAAGCAATCAGACTGTTCCTAGCATATGCAGCATACAAGAGATTCAAAGTGTACCAGATGGATGTTAAAAGCAAGTATATGTTGAGCAACCACCTGGTTTTAAAGAAGGAAATCCAGACCAGAAAGAATACAGATTACCTAAAGCTGTTTATGGTCTGAAACAAGTACCCAGAGCGTGGTATGAAACATTATCGACATTCTTATTGGAATCGGGCTTTAGAAGAGGTTCTGTTGACAAGACTCTGTTCGTAATCAAAAACAAATGAAAAACAAATATCAAATGTCCATGATGAGCGAGATGAACTTCTTTCTAGGTTTGCAGGTGAAGCAGTTACCAGATGGTATCTTTGTGAATCAAGAAAAGTACATTAACGATCTGGTCACTAAATTTGGAGTCAAAGACAGTAAACCAGTTAAAATTCCAATGCAGACCAACGGGAAGATAGATCCAGATCCAGAAGGCAAACAAGCAAATATAACACAATACATAGGCATTATTGGCTCGCTGCTATACCTTACTACAAGTCGACCTGATATTACCTTCGCAGTCGGAGTATGTGTCAGATACCAGTCCAATCCCAAAGAATCACGTATGGAAGCTGTCAAAAAGATACTTAGATATCTTAAAGGAACAGTCCACATTGGACTCTGGTATCCTTATGACGACAACTTTGAATTAACAGGCTATTCTGACTCAGATTATGCAGGATGCAAATTGGACAGAAAGTCTACTTCTGGTACATGCCAGTTTCTTGGAAACAAGTTCATATCTTGGTTCTCGAAGAAACAGACATCCGTTGCCACATCAACGACTGAAGCAGAATACATGGCTGCTGGAAGTTGTTGTGCACAAATATTATGGTTAAAGCAGCAATTAAAGCACCTATATTCTGTGACAGTTCAAGCGCAATAGTGATAACACAGAATCCAGTACTCCATACAAGGTGCAAGCATGTTGATGTGAGACATCACTTTATCAGAGATCATGTGGAGAGGAAGCATATCCAGATCGAGAAGATGTACACAGATGTGCAACGTGCTGATATTTTGACAAAAGCTCTACCAAAAGAAAGATTCAAGATGCTATGTGGAAAGCTTGGATTACTAAATCTGGATGATAGATTGAAGTTAAAACCAGAATGACAAACCCGATTGTCAACCAGAATGAGAAACCAGATTGTCAAACAGCATGACAAACCAGATTGTCAACCAGAATGATGCAGTACCAAATGGAAACAGAGATTTCACAACAGATCATGGCCAGTAACATGTGTCTAAACTTGACCAGATAGAAGACATGCCACGTGGAAATTATTTTCAATAAATGATTACTTAGTCAAGGGGGAATTTGGAAAATTGAAACGTCCTAGATGGAAGACGTCACTGACCATAATTAACCTCCTAATTACAGTCTGTAAAGCTATTTTCTAACCTAGATTTGCTAAATCTCTTATATTTGTGATGATTAGCACACCTTTAGAAACTGTGATCGAGAAAATCCCTACAAGAAAAGGAAAAGGAAAGTTGCAGTGGATAGGAAGATACACACACTCTCGCCTACAACCCTAGGATCTAGTGCATACATCAAACGCAATGAAAGGTGCCAAACTGGAAAGTTGAAGCAGGAAAACCTAAAAAGGGAGATTCTCATCCAACCCTTCAATTATTATCGCTTTCATCTGTGTCGTTGATTGTTTTCTTATATATATGTATTGTTCATGCACTCAAATATTCACCTACACATACATCGCACTGAGCACTACTATCTTTAAGCAATTAAGCAAAATTTCCAGATTTATCTCTCTCCCGCAAACTTCCTTTGATCATGGCACCTCAAACTTCGTTGTTCTTACAACATGTTGCTGAGGTTCAGAAGTTTCTTTCGCCTGAACCTTTCGCTATCCTTGAAACCCACGGTTTTTGAAAACTCGAAGAGATTTTAGCCATAATCTGCTAAATACTTGGTTAAGTTTTTGTAAAGTTTTTCTAAATAAAGAGCACCGACTAAGTTCACCATTATTCCTCACACAACGCTCTGCTAGAGAATAAGATCGCTCTTGTCTCTGCCTAGAGTTCTCATTCGAGAGATTCTGCTTGGACAGAATCAGGTCGATCTGGTTATCAATCTGTTCTGTCGCAAATAGCAATCTTTTCTTCAGAAAGCTTAACTCTCTCTAAAATTATTCAAGTAAACTGAAAAGTTTGTATTTGGGGTATTCCCCCCCCCCCATACATCAAACCTTGCTCTTTCGGGACCAACAAGCAACAAGCCTGGAAGGGAGCAATCCCATTCAATCCACAGCTCACCTTGCCTAAAGAGCAATACCAGCTCGAGATGGCATTAGGTTTATCCCCTGCCCTATTTCACAAGGTGAAGGATGACGTTCATATGAGGCACTTGACAAAGATGGGGAACTCAAATCCTACTTGGGTCGCTCCATCCAAGGGGGAAGAGAAGAAGAAATATCCCAAAGAGAAGAAAAAGAAGAGGAAACCAGATCAAGAGATTCTACATGATGTCATGCCCGAATCGACTTATGACCCCTGGCAGGAGAAAGACTTCTCACCTGCCAGGACAGATACACCTACTCCTTCACTAAATCAGTTGGAGAAGATTGTTGAGGAAGTAGAAGAGGAAGTTTATGAGGAGACCGAAAGAAGGAAGCAAGTTGATGAGGTAGTTCAGTTGTTGGAAAATGAGGCAGATCACTCAGTTCAGCAAGATTTTCCTAGAATCACATTGAGACCAGAAAGTTATGGTGCAACTTGCCGTGTGAAGACATACCTATTGATCAAGAATAGCGAGTATTACGTCCTTGATGCTCTGCTTATAGTAAGACTGATTGAAGAGTTGAAGATTGATGAAGCAACTCTTCTGAGCATTTTTTATGTGTCTTCAATTTCTAAGTTGAGAGAGACTTATCATCAAATGATATTGGCTATAGCTAAGCATGAAGTCAGGCAAGTGAAAGTCGACCTTAAATCATTTTATATAGATAAAATGGATTTCTTTGAGTCTGTACCTGACATCGATCATGAGGCAGAAGAGGAAGCCAGGGAAGAGCCATATGCTCAACCTGATATTGATGTGAACATGGAAGAACAAGAAGAAGTAAATATTGATCAGCGCAGTACTTCTGGAGTACCAGATCAACAAACTCAAGAACATCCAATCACATCAGAAACACCAGCACAACACCAACAACCAGAGAAACCTCAACCTACTCACGAAAAAGCAGCTAAACCCACGGCCGAACCAGAACAGCCTTCCACAGCAACAGCCCAGCCCACTCCTACACAAAATCAACCAACTGCTCCACCTAAGCAACTAGCAGCAGGAAGTGATAAGCAGAAGCAGAAGAAGAAGGCTATGAAAGTGGTTCTTGATCCTGTTGAAGAAGAACATGCTGGTCAGATGATAGGAGGAGTGCCCACTAATGAGCTCTATACTCCTGGAGCAGCATAGAAGTTGAAAATGCATATCAGTTTCATTGTCTTAGAAGATATGTTGGAGAGGGAACCCAGGCCATTTACAAATGAGTAAGTTGATGAACTAATAAAATTGAGGATTCAAGATATGTTGCTAGACCCAGTCTGCTCAAAGTGTAACAGGGAGATCATTTTGTTCGAAGTGAACTTGATAGGGAACAAGCATGCTTTTCTTAGACAAAGTTAGCTGATGACTACAATGTAAGGGACTTAAATACTTTTAAGTATTATGTCCTATAGAAAGTCATCTGGTTAGATAGTCTTCTGAAAATTCGAAGCAGACCAGCTCACCTGATGCAAGCAGACAACCTGATGAAGGTCACTCAACCTTGACCAAACCTAGTTTTACCCAGATTTGTTACCAACTTTTAGAGCAACTTTGGACGAGATCTCTTTGATGGCAACGGACCTGACCTGTTTAACCAGACTAGCTTGGAACAATGAACCTGTCCCTTATAGATCACTTAGATGGAGACTTGGTAAAACTTCAGATATACAATGACTAATTTGATGTTTTACCTAGTCATCAGATATTTTCTCTATATTCATCTGGGTATACAATGCGTCACCCGATGTACTTAGAGAGAATCCCATCATTTGTGTCACGTCACCATATCTTATAAAGAAGGAAAGATAATCAACTAGAGATCAAAGAAGGAAAGGTGAATCAATCGAAGCTAGAAGAAGGAAAGAGATCAATTAAGTATCTGCTTTCCATTATCAAGTAGATTCAATCAACCTTTCTTACAAGGCAAGAGGATCAAATCAAGGATTCATATCTTTGATTGGCAATCAGCATTTAATTCACGCCAATCAATCTCAACGGTCAGAATTTTAATTATATACCTATAAATGCTTCGAACAATATCTGGAGGAGTACTCACGAACTTACACGCAAACTTACAAGCTGAAACTCTGGTCAGAATTCTACTCTACCATTGAAGCATTCAACGAGGAGATTTCACAATCCAGATATTGTTCAAGCCTTTCGTGATCGAAATCACACCAACCTCGATTCAAGTTTGTCTTATCAAGAAGAAAAAGAAAGATATCTTTGCTAGCTAGTAGTTTTCTAATGGATTAACATGAAGGTATTTGTAGCAGATCTATCTGCAAGTTGTAAGGGACACGACCTTATTCGTGTACAAGTCTCCATCTAGTTTCTACTGGAACTTATGGCTCGTTCTCAGCGAGTATAAAGAAGAGAGTATCCTAATAGTGGATATCCAATCTAGTTTGATTGGACCATGGACGTAAGGAATTTCCCGAACCACATAAAAATAGTTGTGTTCTTTACATTACGTATTTACTTTTAGTGTTTTATTCACTAACTCAACACTTGCATACAAACTTGCATTGATTTAATCAACTCCTAATCATATTTGGCTAAGTGTTACAAAGGCTTCCTTATAAGAGCAACAAATTAAATCCACCATATTCCGCACACTACACCTTGATAGATAACAAGATCACTCTTGCTATCTACAATGTGTAACTCGCGAGAAAGTCTTTATTTGGAAAGATCACTAATCAACCTGGTAGTGAACCTGTTCTGTCAAACTTAGCAATCTCCCTTCGAGAAAACTTAAAATCTCTTGGCAATTTGTCAAGTAAACTGAAAAGTTTGTATTTTGTGTATTCCCCCCCCCCCTCCTCCCCCAGCCCATACTCCAAGCCTTGCTCTTTCGAGACCAACAATGGTATAGCACCCTTCCTGACTTGGTGCTTGAAAAATGGTTCAATGATGAAACTAGTCTTTGTGGCATGTCTAAAATTCCTCTTCACCGCTACTTCAACAACCTGATCCTTGTCATTCTTGTTCTCAACAATTAACCTGGCCTCCAATGCCAACAGGTAAGATTCTTCCCCAATTGACCTTCAGGTTCAGTAAACGGCTGTCAAGAGCCTCATCTTTGCTGGGGTAACCTGGTCATAGGACCCACTGTGCATCAAGAAGATCCTCACACAGATAACTTGATTGAGATCCAAAAATGATATCATCAACATAAATTTGTATTAAAAGGATATACTCCTTGACTTTAATGATGAATAGAGTTTTATCAACTAAGCCTCGTCAAAAGTCTGACTCAAGCAGAAAGGTTGACAACGTCTCATACCAAACTCTTAGAGCTTGCTTAAATCCATAAATTGCTTTTGCTAATCTGTAAACTTTTTGTTCTGGATCTCCTTCTTCAAATCCAGGTGGCTGCTCTACATAAACTTCTTCTTCCAGAATACCGTTTAAGAATGCGCTTTTGACATCCATCTGGTATACTTTGAATCTTTTGTAAGCTGCATATGCCAAGAACAGTCTGATGGCTTCCAATCAGGCAACTGGGGAAAAAGCCTCATCAAAATCTATACCCTCTTGTTGGCTGTATCATTTGGCAACTAATCTGGCTTTGTCCCTGACTACCTCGCCATTCTCATCTCGTTTGTTTTTGAATACCCATTTAACACCTATTACTCCCTGGTGTTTAGGTCGATCTACGAGATACCACACTTGATTTCTCTTGAACTCATTGAGCTCTTCTTGCATAGCCATAATCTAATCTACATCTTGTAGTGCTTCATATGCGTCAGCTGGCTCTATATGAGATAGATAGCAACTTAGTAGTGCGCTCGCTCCATGCATCCTTCTAGTTTTCACACGATCTGTAGGGTTCCCAACAATCTGCTCTGGTGGTTGATGATCTTGAATCCACTTTCTGAGCATAATCTCCTCTTATGATATCTTAGGTCCAGGTTCTTCTGTTGGTTCCTCAAACTCTGGATGTGAAGTTACTTGGAAGGGGTTCTCATATTCATTTTCCAGGTTAGTATCCAGATTGGTGTTGATCTTGTTGGACTCATCAGGTTGACTCTGAGCAGGTTAACTATTTTTTTTGAACTGGTCTGTTCTGAACATAGTCAGATAGCTGGTTCTTGTCACATGTCATATGCTTTGAACATCCACTATCAATAATCCAGATTGATCCTTTTGATACTTGACTCCTTCTTGAAGTTCTTCCATCCTGCAATTACATAGACTTACTTAGCAACCCTTTCAATGATTGGGTGTTTGGTTAGTAGCAAATGTTCTCTTTTGGAACCCTAATCAATTTCGAGTTAGGAACACAAATATAGCAAGTGATCTATCTCCCTGAGTCATCTGTTCTTGAGATGGCTTTATAGACAGATGGATGATTTCTTTCTATGTTGTCCACATTGATCTTGTTCTTCCTTGCTGATGATGTACTGGTAGAAGCCTTCTGGTTTTGGTTCCTATCTATTCTGACATACTGAGCAGGTTTGCCTTTGATCTGGTAATACTGCTTGTTCCCTACTTCTTTAACCATCATCTTCTAGGTTTGATTCTTCATATTTTGCAGATTGACAACCTGATCTGGTATCTTTTGTCTTTCAACTACAAACTTTAATGCACTTGATTGTCAAGTATAGCCTAATCCTGCAATTGATCAGGCTTTGTTCTAAATTTCAACAATCATGCCAACCCGTTCGCTGCTCTTATTGATTCAGCTCATGTTCTCTCTGGTCTTCTGCAATTTCTCTTCAACTACTTCCTTTCTTGTTATCAAGTGTTTGACCTTTGAGTTGAGTGAGTAGATCTTCTCATCTTTTGCTTTATTTTGTTCTTGGAGATTGTTCACCATTCTAGAGAACTTCGTGTTAGCTTCACTGAGTATCCTCACTGATTCATTAAGCTTGTCATTCTCCTTAATGATATCTAGAAATAACTTCTTCAAACTCTTGTAACTCTTGAGCATTTCATTGATCTCTTCCCAAGAGACTTCAACTTCATCTTCATTAAAAGAATCATATATAGGTTTGTTAGATGACATGAAAACAAGTGAATTTACCTCATTCTGATCAAGACCATTGTCAGTTCCCATGTAGCATTCATCCCAATCCTATTCTTGTTCATCTGTGAAGAATGCTTCATTGTTCTCTGATGAGCTGTCTGAGAAATGACTTGAGCTGCTTGATTCTTCTTCAGTTAGCATTGCTTTGAGTTGAGCTTTGAGTTTGCGATCTCTCTTTGATGGGAATCCTTAGCCTGCTCAACATGTAACAGATCACTATGATACTATGTGAATTTGATAGACTATGTAACAGATCACTATGCTTATTCAGACCAGATTAGCCGATGACTAAAATGTAAAGGATTAAAATACTTTTAAGTATTATGTCCTATAAGAAGTCATCTGGTTAGATAGTGTTCTGGATTTTCGATGCAGACCAGCTCACCTGAAAGCAAGCAAATCACTTGATGAAGGTCACTCAATCTGGTCAAAAGCAGATTTCACCCAGTTGCTGGCATTAACTTTTGGAGCAACTTTGGACCAGACTACCTCACTGGAAAGTGAACCTAATCTGGATGACAAGACCAGCTTGGAAGAGTGAACCTACCCAATACAGATCATTGAGATGGAGACTTGGTTGAAAACTAGATATGCAATATGTCATCTGGTATTTCACCTAGTGTAATACCCTTAAATTTTAATTAGTACTTAATTGCTAATTAGAAATTTAATAAGGCTTTGCATCCTTAAGAAATAAAAATAGGAAAATTTAAAATTTAAAGGTACTTAGTTGTAATTAGTGAAGATAAGTGATTTACGTGTGACTTAAGCATGATCTAGAAAAATGCTAGCATATTATGGAGAGATAACCATAATAAAAAAAATAAAAAAAAAAGGAAAAGAAAAATTCTCTAATTTTCTAGAATATGGTAGAAGTGATGAATAATCACCTTAATTAATTAATTCCAAATAAAATTAATTATTACTTATATAAAGATCTAGCACGTTACTATTCATGATAACCACAAAATTTTCTCTCTTCTCCTCCTCCCCAAACTTTTGAAAATCACCCCTTTCCTACACTAGAAATTTTTCTTTTCCCAAGAGCATTAGTGTGATTTCAAGCTATATCAAGTCATAAAGCTTAGTTAGTTGAAGGTAAATGATAATCTTCTATCATGCTTATGTGTTTTAATTTTGATAAATTATGATTTTGAAACATGATGAAGGAAGATTGGAGATTTGAAAGTATTAGTGAAATTTCTTGTTGTTTTATGATTAAATCATGCATAAAGTGGAAAGTATGTAGAAATAGGATAAAATAGATGAAGATATGACCTTAGGGTTTGAGTTCAAATTTATGTTAATAATTGTGATGCTATGCTTAAATTAAGTTTATATTCATGTAATTAAGCATGTTTAAACATAAGGTTAGAAAGAAATTTGATGAAAATCAAAATATGAATGTTGGTGTAATTTCGAAAATTAGGGATAAAAGAGCTATGGAGATTTTATTTTATTTGCCTCAACTAACTTGATATATGATCTTTGTGAAGCATAATAAGTGATATATAAATTATTTAGATTTTTCCAAGCTCATATGTAAAAGTTGGGAAGAGTGAGTTTGTGTATTCATATGTTATGTAGCGTTTAAGGTATAATATGTTTAATCTTCCATAAATATTAGGAAGAGAAATTGAAGAGCATGTAGTAAAATACGTTGTTGAAAGACGATATGTTGGAACATAAAGAAGTGACGTAGTAATATAGATATGATAAGTGATTAATATAACGTTAAAACTAGAAGGATGCAATAGCCGAAGAACTTATAGTTATATTAGTTGATAATCAAATAAATTATAAGAAGAAGAAAGAAATTACAAATTGATGATTTCATAGAAATGAGTATGGTTTTCCTATTCTTAATTGTATTTTATTAATATAAGGTCCAGCTGAGAAAGGAAAAGAAGTAAAGAAAGAGGGAGATGAAGCTCTGGATTATATAGATTAAATCATTCAGGTGGGCTTTCGAACTAAAGAATTAATTATGTATGGATATGTTATTATGTTTAAAAAGGTTTGACTTGCCTTTTTTGAGCATGTTGCATTTTACCTATCTACAAGTGAATTACGATATCGGCCTTATGCCGGACGAGCTGCCGGTAAAGGTTTGTGTACACATTGGACCGTGAGTCAGCGAGCGGGTTGGCCGGTCAGAGTGTTTGAAAGGGAGGCCTACCTCTCAACATGTGCGTGTAGATATGGTATTACATATATGGGATGATTTTCTGCAAACACATGACATGCATATTCAGTTTTATTTTATTTGAGTATGAAAGATATATGTTTAAAGAAGCGTATGCAGGTTATTTCTTAAAAGTCTTGTGTATGCTAAAGTTGGCAAGTCAACAATATAGCTCTAAGAGCAAGTTTTAAATATTTTAGGCATGTGTCCACTGAGTGCTTTATTACTCATGCCCTGCATGTATTTCTAAACGTGCAGGTTGAGCTGGGAGATGGCTATGGAGATGAACATTGTAGCTTATTTTTTATATGTAAATATTGAGTGGGATTTATGGTCATCTTGTTAAAACCTTGTTGAAAACATAATTTGTAAGCCCTGAGTTATATGTCGTCATACATATAGCTCATCCACTCTTCTCTATGCTGAACTCTGTTTCCTTTTTGTTGTTAACCTGAATGTTTGGTACAATTATGTCTTGCTAGCTTATAAAATCCTTGTTGGTATTTTCCTTTGTGAATCATCATCTTCAACCACTTAACCATATTGTCTGAGTTTTATTTTGGTGAATTGAAACCTGAGTTCATAACTTGTCTGAATTTATTTTCGCTAGAAACAGGGCAGCGTGTTGGAATCCCTTTTTCGTTCGTCTCATCTATCCAAATTTTTTCAAAATTGGTACCATTTTAAAGATATTCTCGATACCTTTCTAACGGTTCCTTCGGAAGTCAATTCGGAGTCCAGATGAGTAAGTTATGATCCTTTGAAGTTAGGGTGTCAAATTTGCTCTGAGGATTCCTGCGTAAATTTCGATTCAACTTATCCCTGAGATTCAATTTCATTTCCAAGAGTTTCCTTGTTAACCGAGTCATGGTCTAATTACTTAACTAAGATATGGTTAAGAAATTGGGCTGTGACAGTGTGGTATCAGAGCGGTTCTCTTTCTTGAGTCTATGAGTTAGTAAAATCTCAGTGTTCTGAATCCATCTTGTTGGTCCCGAAAGAGCAAGGTTTGGTGTATGGGGGGGGAATACACCAAATACTAACTTTTCAGTTTTACTTGACGATTTATAAGAGAGCGCAAGCTATTCTATACAAGAAATTGCTCGGCAGTGACTAAACAGATCGATATGCAGATCAGTAGCTGATTTAGTCCAAACAGATTACTCTCTTAGTGAAAACACTTAGCAGACAATAAGAGTGATCTTATTACTTTCTAAGTGTAGAGTGAGTGCGGAATAATGGTGGATTAGTGAATGCTCTTGTTTAGAAAACCTTAGAAAATTAACCAGATCGTTTAGGAGATTGTTTGAGATGCAGATGGATGATAGTGCAGAAAGTTAGAATAATAAACAACAGAAGATATAAAGAATGCAGGAATGTAAAGCACACAGTTGTTTAACGTGGTTCGGGAAATCCCTACGTCCACGATCTGGTCAAAACTAGACCAGATTATCCACTACTAGGATACTCTGCTTCTTTATACTCGTGGAGAACGAGTCACAAGTACCAATCACAACTAGAGTGATACTTATGCACGAATGAAGGGTCGTGTCCCTTTACAACAGATTACCTCTACGTTACCACTAGAAAACTACTAGCTAGCAGGGTTATCTCCTTTCTCTCGACAAGACAGACTTGAATCGAGGTGGTTGGTGTGATGTAGAATCACAGAATGTTGAAGCTCTATGTCTGGAATGCAGAAAACTTGAAGGATAATTGCAGTATAGCTCGCGTGTGTTCTCTGTTTTTCCAGATTGTTGTCTTCAACTATATAGGCTTTGAATTTTTAAATTCTAGCCGTTGTTGATTGGCGTGGGATAGATGGTATATTGCCAATCAATGGTTTCCATCATATCTGTTCTTGCCATATAGGAAAGGTTGACTCAATCTTTGATTTATGGAAATCAGATTGTTAACGGTCTCTTTCCTTATATGTTTAACTCGTAGATCATCTTTCCAAACCCTGTTGGATGGACTTTGATCTTGTCGTGGCAAGTGTATATGATGTGTAGGATGATGTCAGCTAATGGCTTGATGACTCAATCGCTCTGGTTCATTGCTGTAGGCATCGATCTGGTCATCGATCTGGTCGCTGTCTGTTACAGCAGATCGATTCCTTTGGGCGTGAAATCTTGACCTTCATCCTATTCTAAGTTGAGAATGACTTCTATAGGAACATCTCCTTTACATTTTAAGTCATCTCCTAATCTGTTCCATAACAGAAATCATCTTATCCATAGTGATCTGGTTTTACATGAGGAACAGATTAGTGCTAAGCTAAGTGTGTTTCGAGATACCATCATCAACACTAAAATCTTTAGGGTTCCCAACACATCTCCTATAGCTCAACCAGGTAAGAAGTTAGAATAAATTCTCAGATAAATTGAGAATTATAATTTTAGCATGCAAGTGTTGTGTTTATGTATAGAACTTGATTTGGGAATGTGTGTAAAATATGTGTTCAGTTATTTTGTCTATGTGAAGTTTAGATGAATCTTGAGAAGTATAGAAAGAGAAGGTAAGTACGATAGATAAGAATTTATTGTATAAACTCATAAGTTATATTTTATAGGATGGTGAGAACCGTGACTACTCCACGAAAGAGTACAAGGCCTAGACCTACAAGGCTTAGAAGAGGAGAACAACAAAATTTGATCGAGTTTCTGGAGCAATTTCGGAGCATGTGGTGGCGGGTCAGAGAGTTCGGGGTAACTGAGTTTGATGGTATAATTCAATTAGTGAATGTTTTACCCGTTGATTGGCAAGGATGGGTTGCTTCTCGTGCACTTGATTTTATTGCTGATAATCAGGGTCTTGCTGAACCAGTTGATTTTAATGGATTTATCGATGTTATCATCGGACAATATCAAGGTACTCAGAGTCCACCCCTTGGTTCTTATCCTTCTTTGGAGGAGTTTATTCCAGCCGTTCATTTCATTATTTCATCGGATGTTCGTATCCGGAATGAAAATTCTCATCCAGAGGCTAGAGAAACCATTGTTCTAGAAACAATTGTTGAAGAACCCACTTCTGTTGAGCCTAATGATCCTATCGTTCCTTCGGATCATGAATTGATCATTTCAGAATCTCAACCGATTCTTCTTGATGATGACCTTTCTCAGAATGCTTCTGACTTTTCTGATCTAGATTCCGAGATGTTTCCTATAGATTTTGATTGGTATGATCAACCTTTTGTTTCAGCACCACATCAAGCTATTCCACTTCAAGCTATTCCAGATGATTTTCTATCTGAGATCTCATCTTCACCCCAGAGTCCACTTCCATTTGAATCTTCACAGTCAGAAGCAGGACCTTCTCGATCAATGAAAGTTAAGAGATCTTTTAAATATGAACTTGAATTTTTGCCGAGTATTGGCACTACGAAGCAACAGCCCCTCCAAATTAGCCAAATGTCTTTCATTACAAATCCTTCCGAATTAGAACCATCACTCTCATTTACTAGTCGCTCTTACGGACCACCACCACCAGAGTCAGACAGTATGGAAGAAGAGTCAGAGTTTGAGAATGATGAAGATGAGCTAAAATCTAATGAAGCAACAATTGGTGTCGGAAACAGTAGAATCAAAATCGACCAGGAGCAAGATGGAAGTAATGTAGATTTGTCATGAAGGCTAGATTAAGAGATAGAGAGGAGTTCTCTATTACGAGAAAGGAACAAGGGAAAGTTTAGTGATGGACATATGTAAATAGTTAAGGAGGTAGTAAAATAGAATGTAGGGATAGTGTGAAATAGATAAGTGGGAGCCCTACCATTTACCAAAACTTTGTTTGATAAATAAAATTTTATCTTCCTTAAAAGAAGTTTCTTCTTTGACATGCAAACTTGAAACTTGTGATATTAACATTTTGTTACTTCCTTACTTGAACCTATTGTTTAAACAAGAGAAAATATTTTTATTGAGTTTGGTTTGTTATTGGAAAAACCCTGCATTCCTTTCAAATTGATTGTATACATATTGCATATGTTGTTCTCATTAAATTGTAATAGCAGTATGCCACCTCGACGTCGTATCCCTACACATGAAGAAGTAGAACAAGAAAATGAAAATACTCCTCAACATTCTTCTGCACCTGTACTTCCTCAACCTAACCGAAAGATTGCTGAACTTTTTCTCCATCAAAACCCTCCCACTTTTAGCGGAACTGGTAGTCCTGCAGAGGCAGAAGAATGGGTTCGTACTATAGAATGAATCTTTAAGTTTCTGGAATGTTCAGATCGGGAATGTCTTTTATGCATCTCTTTTCAGTTAAAGTGTCCTGCCGATTTCTGGTGGGAAGAGCGCCAGAAAACTCTTATACAAGAACAGTTGGAATGCTTTACTTGGGAACAATTCAAGGAGGAATTGTTTGCTAAGTATATTACACGAAGTTATCGGAAGCAGAAAGAAATAGAGTTCACTAATTTGAAGCAAGGGAAGAAGTCAGTGGCTGAGTATGACCGAGAATTCTGTAGCCTAGTTCGATATGCTCCTTATAAAATTGAGACAGATGAGAAGATGGCAGAATTATTTGGATCAGTGTTACGTCAAGAAATAAGAGTTATTTTAGCAAGCCAACCCTTCTTATCGTATGCTGAGACATTGAATCGAGCTTTAGACATGGAATTAGAAATGCAATCTGAAAATATGGTAATGGAATCCACTCCAACACCATCGCAGACACAAATTCCACCGAAGGCGGCGTTTCCAAACCAAAAATTTAAAGGTAAAAGGAAGAGGGAAATGAAAGATTTTCCAAACAAGAAACCATGGCAAAAGTTGAGTTAGGCTACACCAACTCAATTTCGACCATCATCTCAGAATTTGACTCAAGTTTCTCCAAATTCCACCGGGATACCTTTATGTCCCAGATGTAATAGAACACACGTAGGAGTTTGTAAGTGGGGCAGCAATAGTTGTTCCACTTGTGGCTAGGTGGGTCACTATTCCAACAATTGCCCTAACAAGAAGAATGCGTCTGGGAGTGGAAGAAAGCAAGGTTCTTCAAAGCAAGGTTCTTCAATTGTCCTTGTCTGGAGCAATGCATCGAATATGTAGTACTCGCTGTCCTTGACTAGCAAGTAGAATTTCACGCGTTTGGCTGCTCCCAGACTCTCGGGAAGAAGGTGAATACCAGGAAACTCTTGCAGCACAGAGTGTTCTGCTTCATTTTCCAGTAAGTTGATAACACTTTCTGCTTGGCGTTTCTTCTCTTCCTCCTCATCAGTGGATTCAGCTTCCTCTTCATCCTCACTTATTTTCTCCATTCTGTTTGGTGAGGGTGTGGGTGTTGTGGCTGGAGAAAAATCTTTCTCCTGATGCGGGTTAAAATTGGTTTCTGGTTCCACAGATAAAGGTTCTGTTTGTGGAGCCTCTGTAGGTGCTATCTCAACCTGTGTCGCCTCCTCTCCTTGATCTGTTCTGATGTGTTCTGGTTGTTCAAAGTGTTCTGCTGCTGCTTCTGGTGGTGGTGAGGACTCAACTTTCCTCAATCTACGCCTCTTCTGTTTAGGCTGAGAGGCAGAAGTTTCTGTTTCAACAGAACTTCCTCTTTTGACTGAAGGCTTGCGAGCTATCTTTTCTTTCACCACTTTCTCCTTGGTGGCCTTGCCTTTCTGTTTTTCAACACCTTTGGTAGGTGGCATCCATGTTGGATTAGAACTTCCCATCTCTAGAAGTGCCACACGATGCACCTCATCCGTTATTTTGTTGAAATATGCTGGTGAAAGTCCTAGAGACATTTCGATCTGGTGTTGATCTTTAGGTATAGTGAGGCTAGTATTGAATTCAACAGCATCCTCCCAGACTTGTTGTTTGAAAACTTTCTGCACCATTAGGCTGACTTTGGTGGAGTGCCTTAGGTTCCTTCTGACTTCCACCGAAACACCTCGTCCTCTGCTATCTTTGGTATAGGTAACCAGCTTGGCTTCTTTTGCCATCAAGTCAAACAGAATTCTGCTCCAGTTGACTCTGAGATTGAGTACAACTGCCGTGAGAATTCGGAACTTCTCCGGAGTCACTTGATCATAGGAGCCACTGTGGTTGAGAAATATTCTTTGAACCAATTCAAGCAACAACTTGAAGCCTGGTTGAAGTAAGGATCGTTGAAACATTCTTCCAGTATATGCGATGGGTATCACCATCACGATTTCCACTGCCTCCTGCAGTTGTTCAGAGGTGATGTCTTCCAATGTCAGGCCTTCATCTTTCAACCGATACGCTTGGTTGATCATTGCGATGACATTGTATGTTGTTTTACTGGTCCTGTCCACGATTGGCATCAACACATTGGCTTCATTACCATTTTTATCACTCTGCCATGTCAGATAAAATGTTGCTACTTGTTTCGCCAAGAACATGTCGGGGTGTGATGTAACAATGTTGCAGAATCCTAACACCTTAAGAATATACACAGAACATATGTGTATATTCATTAGTTTATGTGTTATTAACAAGTATGAATATCCAAACACATAAACAGTTAATACACACTATAAGGCATTTTTCCATACGGAAAGTAAAGCAATAGGCAAACACACGTAGCAAATTTCAGATATATGAAAGATTAATGAACTTAAAAACCTTTGCAGCGTGTAACCATGGCAAAAATTTCTTCGAGTTTGCGAAACCCGTGAGTATCAAAGTCTGCATAGGGTTCAGGGGATAGAAACTTCTGAACCTCGGCCACATGTTGAAGAAACAAGGAATTTTGAGGTGCCATGATCAAACACAAGATGTTTTGAAAAAGTTTGCAGAGAAATTGAGTCTGGGAAATTCTTAAGTGCTTAGAGAAAGTAGTGCTCAGTGCAATGTAAGTGAAGGTGAACAGTCCAGTGAAGAATAGCGCATATATATATAACAAAATAATCAACGACACAGATGAAAGGGATAAAAATTGAAGGGTTGGATGAGTATCTCCCTTTTAGGTTTTCCCGCTTCAGTCCTTTTGTTTTGCCGCCTTTCCTTGCGTGTGATATACGCTCTAGATCCTAGGGTTGTAGGCGAGCGTGTGCGTATCTCACTCTCCACTGCAACTTTCCTTTTCCCTTTTCTTGCAGAGATTTTCTCGATCACAGTTCCTAAAGATGTGCTAATCATAATAAGTATAGAAGATTTAGCAAATCTAGGTTAGAAAATAACTTTACAGACTGTAATCTAGGAGATTGATTATGGTAAGTGACGTCTTTTATCTAGGACGCTTCAATTTCCTCAAAAAGTTCCCCCTTGACTTAGTAATTAAAAATAATTTCCACGTGGCACTTTCTTCAATCTGAGTAAGTTATGACACGTGAAATCTTTATTTCCATCTTGTTTGGCATTCTGTCATTCTGGTAGACATTCTGGTTCGTCATTCTGGTGACTTTCTGGTTTGTTGTACTGATGACATTCTGTTTTGTCTTTCTGGTGACTTTCTGGTTTGTTGTACTGATGGCATTCTGTTTTGTCTTTCTGGTGGACAATCTGGTATTGTCTTTCTAGTAGACAATCTGGTCTTGTATTTCTGTTAGACTTTCTGTTGTCATCAATCTGTTATTGTTTGTATCCTATCATCCAGATTTAGTAATCCAAGTTTTCCACATAACATCTTAAATCTTTCTTCTGGTAGAGCTTTAGTCAAAATGTCAGCACGTTGGATATCTGTGTGAATCTTCTCGATCTGGATATGCTTTCTCTCCACATGATCTCTAATAAAATGATGTCTCACATCAACATGTTTGCACCTTGTATGAAGTACTGGATTCTGTGTTATAGCTATTGCACTTGAACTGTCACAGAATATAGGTATCTCCTTTACTTCGATCTCGTAATCTCTTAGTTGTTGTTTCAACCATAAAATTTGTGCACAACAACTTCCAGCAGCCATGTATTCTGCTTCTGTTGTTGATGTGGCGACGGATGTTTGTTTCTTTGAGAACCAAGATATCAACTTGTTTCCAAGAAATTGACATGTGCCAGAAGTAGACTTTCTGTCCAGTTTGCATCCTGCATAATCTGAATCAGAATAGCCTGTTAATTCAAAGTTGTCGTCACACGGATACCAGAGACCAATATGAGTTGTTCCTTTAAGATATCTAAGTATCTTTTTGACAGCTTCCATATGTGATTCTTTGGGATTGGCTTGGTATCTGGCACATACTCCAACTGCAAATGTGATATCTGGTCGACTTGCAGTAAGGTACAATAGTGAGCCAATAATGCCTCTGTATTGTGTTATGTTCGCTAGTTTACCTTCTGGATCTTGATTTATCTTCCCATTGATTTGCATTGGAATTTTGACTGGCTTACTGTCTTTAACTCCAAACTTGTTTACCAGATCGTTAATGTACTTTGCTTGATTCACAAAGATACCATCTGGTAACTGCAAACCTAAATAGGGAGATTGTGATCCAAAAATTATGTCATCGACATATATCTGGACCAAAAGGATATGTTCTTTGACTTTGATTACAAACAGTGTCTCATCAACAGAACCTCTTCTGAAACCTAATTCCAGCAGGAATGTTGATAACGTTTCATACCACGCTCTGGGTGCCTGTTTCAATCCATAGACAGCTTTAGCTAGTCTATATACTTTCTGGTCTGGATTTCCTTCTTCAAAACCAGGTGGTTGCTCAACATATACTTCTTCTTCAAGTATACCATTTAGGAATGCACTTTTAACATCCATCTGGTACACTTTGAATCTCTTGTATGCTGCAAATGCGAGGAATAGTCTGATTGCTTCCAATCTGGCAACCGGTGCAAAAGTCTCATCAAAGTCAATACATTCATGTTGACTGTATCCCTTTGCAACTAGTCTAGCCTTGTTTCTGACTACTTCACCATTCTCATCTCGTTTATTCTTGAATACCCATTTGACACCTATCACTCCCTGATGTTTTGGTATGTTTCTCTTAAACTCGTTGAGTTCTTCTTGCATAGCAATGACCCATTCTGCATCTTTGAGTGCTTCATAAGCGTCAGAGGGTTCAACACGTGATAGATAGCAACTAAGAAGTGCACTTTCTCCATGCATTCTTCTAGTTCTCACTCGGTCTGCTGGGTTCCCAACAATCTGTTCAGGAGGATGATTGTCTTGTATCCATCTCCTTCTGCTGGACATCTCTTCTTCTGATATCTCGGGTTCTGGTTCATTTGTTGGGTCCTCGAATTCAGGATGAGATGTTTGAAAAGGATTTTCAACTTCTAGTTCTTCAATTTCTCGATTATTATTCCAACCATTTGTGTCTCTTGATTCTTCTGGTTGATCTTGAGCTTGCTCAATATTATCTTCTTCTTCTGGTTGATTATCTTCTGGTGGAGTTATTGATCTGTCAAGGTCCAGAATGATATGTTCTGTTCCCCCTTGCTGTGAGCTTATTGTTTCAGCATTAGTTGGAACATCAATTTCATTGTCTTTTGTTGTATTCCAGAGTAGAATATCTTCTAGCAGTATTCCTTCTGTTCTCTTATCCTTGTTCTGGCCTTGTGTATGATCATCACCTAACTCTCTGTCATTGATAAAAGATTCATCAAAAACAATATGAGGTGTTACCTCCACAATATGAGTCTTCTTGTTGTAAACCCTATAAGCTTTACTAACATCATAATATCCTAAGAATATTCCAGGGTCAGCTTTACTATCAAAGGTTTTCAATTGAGATTTCCCATTATTATGAATGTAACACAAAAAACCAAAGGTACGGAAGTAATGTATCCTGGGTTCTCTGTTGTTCCAGACTTCGTATGGTGTCTTCCCATGTCTGATGGTGACCACCGATCTGTTCTGTGTATAGCAGGCCGTATAGATGGCTTCTGCCCAGAATTTCTTTGGTAATCTGGTTGCATTAAGCATGGTGCGAACTACTTCTTTTAATGATATGTTCCTTCTTTCAACTACTCCATTCTGTAGAGGTGTTCTAGCTGCAGATGTCTGATGTGTGATTCCCATCCGATTGCAGTAGTCCTCAATCTTCTGGTTTAGGAATTCTGTTCCACGATCTATTCTGATGGTTGTAACAGAAACTTCCTTTTTCTTGATGATTTTGTTGAGAAAATATGGCAGCTTTTCCAATGTCTCTTTCTTCTTATGTAAGAAGATTACCCATGTGAATCTTGAATAATCATCAATGATGACCAGAGTGTATTTCCTACCATTTATACTTAATGGCTTGACTGGACCAATTAAGTCTAAATGTAGTAACTGTAGGATTCTGGTGGAAGACTGAACAGATTTGCTAGAGAATGATGACCTAGTTTGTTTTCCAGCTTGACATGCTTCGCAGATGTGGTTCTTATCATATGCTTGATCTGGTAATCCTTCGACTAGTTTCTCTCGTGCAATCTTATTGATTGACTTGAAATTGAGATGACTTAGTCGTTTATGCCATATCCAACTGGTTTCTGATACTGTCTTCGTGACTAGACATGTCTCAATCTGGTTGTTCCATTGCACAATATATAATCTGTCCTGTAATTTTTCGGTAAGGAGAATCTCGTCTCCTTCCTTGCTTTTCACAAAACAATTGTTAGCATAAAAAACAATCTAATTTCCATTGACATAGAATTGACTTACTGAGAATAGATTATGACTAAGACCCTCGACATACGATACATTTGAGATGGTGGTCTTGCCAACAGTTATATTACCATAACCTCTGGTGTAGCCTTTTCAATTACATCCAAAGGTTACCCGTGGTCCTTCTCGATCCACATAATTTGATAGAGCGTTCTTATCACATGTCATGTGTTTTGAACATCCACTATCTATTATCCAGATTGTTCCCACTGCTACTTTGCTTCTCCTTGCAGTTCTTCGATCCTGCAATTAATGAACTTTAGCTACCCTTTCAACAAGTGGGTGCTTCGTTAGTAGCAAATGTTCCCTTGGGAATCCAGATAAATCTAGTATCAGGAACACATATATAGCATGTAATCCTTCTTCCAGTGTCATCTTTTCTGGTTATGGCTTTGTAAATATAAGGGTGATTTCACTCAATGTTATCCCAGTCTATCTTCTTCTTGTTGGTTGAGGATATCTTGAGAGGTGTCTTCCGCTTCTGGTTTTTATTTGTTTTCTCATTTCTAGCAAATTGATCTTCCTTCTGATAGTATCTTTTGTTTCCTGTCTCCTTCATCATCAGCTTCTGAGGTTGATCTCTCTTGTTCTTGAGACCTTTAATTTGATCTGGTATATTCTTCCTTTCAGTGACAAACTGAGTCTTGCTGGAACTTCCATTGTAACCTAGACCGGCTCTCCCTTTCTGTTGCATATCTATAATCATTTCAGCTCGTTCTTGACTCTTGTTGATTTTGCTCATGTTCTCCATATTTTTCTTCAATTTCTCCTCCACTACATCCTTACTGTGAATTATATCTTTCACCTTGGAGTTGAGCGAATATATTTCTGCATCTTTTGTCTTGATCTGCTCCCCAAGACCATTTATTTGTGCAGAGAACTTGGTGTTTGCTTCACTTAAGAATTTTACAGTGTCATTCAGCTTGTCCTTTTCCTTTATGACTTCAGAAAACAGCTTCTTAATGTTGGTGTAGCTCTTGAACATCTCATTGATTTCATCCCATGTTACTTCTGGTTCATCTTCATTTCCTGAATCATAGACAGATTTATTTGAAGATAGGGAGACATGTGAGTTTACCTCATTCTGGTCGAGTCCATTGTCTAGACCCATGTAGCACTCATCCCAATCTTCATCTGTTTCTCCTGCATAAAATGCTTCATCATCTTCTGATGAACTATCTGTTAGATGACTTGAGCTGCTAGAGTCTTCTTCTGCTATCATGGCCTTACGTTGAGCTTTGAGTTTGCGATCTCTTTTGGCTCGTAGCTCTTCTCTTTGACTTTTAGATAAGTCTGGGCAATCTGTTTTGAAGTGACCTGTTCTCCCACAACCATAACAGGTATAGTCATTAGGGTTAGTGATTTTACCATTACCTCTACTTTCTGCTTTGTCATCAGATCGTTCTGCTACTTTATTCTTCTAGTATCTACTTTTGTTGTCTTTGTAGAACCTTCGATACTTTCTCGATCTGATTTCCAACTTGTCCATTCTCTTGGCAATCATGGAGAATTCTTTGAGTAGTTTGTCATATCCTCCTTCTTCTGGTGTGGCAGATGGTTCTGATTCATCTATTTTGCACTTCGCTTTGAAGGCAATCTCTTTCTCCTTCTTTGAGTTGTTCTCGTTCTTCTTACTGGAGGAATGATCTGGTCCATGAATCCTTCTGATGTCACATTCATGAACAGCCAGATGATCAAATAGAGCTTCCACGGACAGATCGTTAAAATCAGCACGTAGTGGTTGCATTGCTGAATAAATCTCCCAGCTTGGTGGTAGAGCTCTAAGAATCTTGAGATTTTTCTCTCTCTGTGTGTATTTATTCTTATTGAAGGCAGAAACTTCAAGTAATACTTCAATGAACCTGTTCTTCATCTGCTCGATGGTTTCTCCAGGTTTCATCTTGAATTCATCAAACTTGTTACATGCTAGGGACAGCTTGTTCTCAATCATTGCTTCCGAACCTAGACTGAGCTCTCTCAAGGCTTCCCACATTTCTTTGGCTGTATCAAGATCTTGGATCTTAGCCAGATGGACTCCTTTTACAGTACTGAAAATAACTCATTTGGCAAAATCATCAAGATTTGCTTCTCTTCTTTCTTCAGATGTGTACTTTCTGGGATCCTTTAGCACATCTTCCTTGACCACTCCTGTTTCAGTGATACGAGTTGTTTCTTCTGTAATTGCTAATGGCCCTTCTTCAATTACCTTCCACATCAAGCCTGCTTTGTCCTCACTAAATTATAAAAGTAAGACTTGTAATTTATTTAGATTGTTAATAGACATGTAAAAATAATATTTTAATCAACCATCGATTTTAGTAATAAATATTCATCAACATATGCATTGTGGATATAAATGTCATAACATGTTCGTCCGGCCCTATCCGCTCGGGGTAGTTGGGATTTGGACTAGGTTGGGTTTTAAATTTTGAGGCCCGAAAATTATCACGCCTGAAAAATCCATCAAAAAAATTTCAGACCAATCAAATTTTGAGCTTAAAAAAGTCCACCCATTATAAATAATATATTTGTATAATACATATATATATATATATATTATTTTTTAATGAAATTGTTAAAAATCTAACCTTAAATCTTTAAAATTAAGATAATTTCTTCTTATTTTCTATAAGTAAAAGTATTTTTTGTACAAATAGTTATTAAATTTTAAAAATAGTACTCCCTCAGTCTTGTTAAATGCGGCCACAAGGGATACGGCATGGAGTCTAAAAAAGTAGAGTGTTTTGTTTTAAAAAAGTATGAGTGATATATGTTAAAGGTAAAAAAAATTTCTTTTTTGGGAAAGTGGCCGCTTTTAATGGGACGGTCCAATAAGGAAACATGACCACATTTAGCGGGACGGAGGGAGTACATTTTATGGACGGGTAAACACGTCCATTGCCCGACAGCTCATAAAGGGCCGAATTGAGTATTATATTTATATGTTTTAAAATTTCGAGCAAGTTTGGACGGCTTCAAAAAATTTTAAAAAGCTCGACTGGCAAATTTAACAACTATAATTATGATAATATATCTCCAATACACTAATGAAGAACTTCTCAAACCAAATCATAAATAGTATGATAAATAAATGAAAGACGATTATCTCATACATATTATGAAAAATATAATTAATATTTTTTCACGTGCATCGCACACGTACACATACTAGTGTACATAAAACAGAAAACATTCAATTTGATTACAATTTCAATGATAGTTTTATAATTACTTTAAACTTTAGTGTCATTAGTAATTAATTATATTAATTATTAATTTAATCACATTTAAAAATCCTATAAACACATAAAAAATTAACTATTTTTTTTTTCTATTATTTATATTTTATTTGTAAAAATTATTATATTTCGTTAGGAAAAATATATGCAATGTGTATCTTAAATAAAATGTTACAACAAGAGCTTTAATTTGATATTTCATATGTAAAAAAATAAATTTAATATTAACACGTTTTGAAACTATAAGGTGGTGATTGGTACGAATGTATGGTGTATGGTATGAAATGGTGATTTCATACTCCATTTCATTCTTCCACTTGTTTCGTTTTATAATCGAGAATCGAAATTCCATTCGTAATCATCATTCTATTAGGATTAGTAATAGTCATTAACACCAAATAACAAGTATTAGTCATTCCAAGTCATTCTAATTAAGGCTAATTTTTCGCATTTTTTGAATTTGACAAAATTACCCCTAACTATTTGCTCATTACAATCTTACCATGGAGATACACTTCTCACTTTCTCACTTTACCGACATTTACCTTGTTTGAAATTTCTTTCTCTATCCATCTTCCCCACACATGCTTCAAACCCCTATCATCTATCAATACAAATCGAGTGGCTACGATCAAGTTTCGTATTCTCTCTGCTAAGGTTTTTATTGTATCCTCTATATATTTTCTTTGAATTTTTCTTAAATATCATTACATTTGGGATGCGATTCTAGGCTCTCATTTAACTTTACCTCTGATTTATTCTAGTGTAATATGTTTTTCGTAAGATGCTTGAAGTTTCACGATTGTCAAGTATTTTGTACTATTAATCTTTACCCAGATTTCTCAAGGTAACTCTTAAGCATCTCTATTTTGTGATATTTTAGTTTGATTATTCTACATAATTGTGTATGCATATCTGATCGCTATACTTTTTTGGTGTGGTACCTCGAATCTCTTTTATTCATGTATTTGTTGTTTGTGGCTTGAAGATTTGTGATATCAAGTTTATATATTTGCTGCTTCATTTGGCTGGTTCAGTAATCTCTAGTGTGATAATTAAGAATGCATTTTGTTGGGGTCCCGGTTAGAGTAAATTTGGTGTATGGGGGGGGTGAGGGAATACAAAATTTTACACATATCGAGACAGCTTCTGTACAAGGACAAAGGGCTGTGATGGAGGACATTTTTTCTCCATTAAGTTAGGGAAATAGAATCTGTCCAAGTATGATTCTCGACACAGATCGTGAGCAGTCTGTCTAAGATACAGGACGACTGATGGCTTTTTCAAGCTTACCAAAGCGTCTGTTTTTACACAGATTGTATGTGCGGAAGTTGTGATTACTTGGTTCTGCTCTACACTTAGAAAATTTTTGTTATTAATTCGAGTGTTCTTTAAGCAATTGATTCAAGTGCACAACTCGCAGATGGTGGTCTGCTTGCTAGTGAAGTGTGAATACAAAATCAATAAATTCAATGCAGAAAGTAAAGAACACACATTGTTTAACGTGGTTTGGGTAACACCCTACGTCCATGTTCTATCTGGCTTGATCGATGAATCCCTTGACCTTGGATTCTTCAGTTCTTTATTCTCGTTGAGTACGAGTACACTCTTCTTATTTATACTCATTGAGGACGAGTTTACACCTCGCTTATTTAAACTCGCTGAGAACGAGATCTGGGTAGGGGTTTGTGTTTAGACCTCCTTCACAGTTTTGGGACTGTGAAAGATACTAGAACTATGGTTGTTGAAGTGCTAAGCTATAGTTAGTTCTAGGATATGAGATTCTCATAAATGTGTTGGTGATTCTCTACAAAATTACAACACTTCGAAGGGTATTTATAGGTGAACGAGTGTTGAATTAACTCTTGAATACTGGATAGAATCTTGCAGCTTTGATGGCTAATTTTCTGGGAATATCTCTGCACCGCCTGCCTTACCCACTCACCTTCCTCTCTTATTAAATCACTCTCATGATTCTACTATTAAGCGTTATGAGATTTCATGTCAATCTTTTTCTCTCTCTTTTTCTTCACTCTTTCTTGTATCTCTTACTGGTCTTTGGGAAAGCGTGGTGTACTTATAAGGCTGTAATAAATTATAGTCGTTGATGTGGTGCAGCTTTTACAGCTAGCATTAATAGCCCTATTGACCATTGATTGTTAACTGTAAATCTATCCGTTGGAGTGTTTCCTATGTGTCATCCGACGTGTCGTCTGACATGGAATGGACATGCCAGCTCAGATCCATTGAGGTAGATTTGAAGCTTTCTCCAATCTGTGTTTAGTAGCTCGTGATAGGTTATGTCTAAAGACTGAACTTCCTTGACAATCCTCGAGCTGTCTCTTCAAACTCTATTTGATCAATCTGTTAAGTACAGATTGATTCACTCCTTTAGTTTCTTGATAGATACACAGAACGTTTCCCACGTTCTGTGTGATTAAAATTTTTTTTGAAGAATGATGCTCTATAGATACAGAACATGACTTATGTTCTGCTCATTTACATTGTGATCAGTATACTATCTAAGACTTAAGAATATGTTGATCTCTTATCGATAGATCTTGCTGTGTAACTGATCTCTTAATAGTATAGATCAACTACGCGTGCATTTGTCCTCTGATCTTCTGTGATGTGGTCTCATCTCTATCGGTGTGAACAATACTTCCTTCTGTGTTGATTATGTATTTTCTTTATTCATCATTCTGTTTTGTGATGCTTAGAGTCTATTCTAATTGTACAGCATAGATTAAGTCCTATAAACAGATTGTTACTTACATTCTATTTTTACATTTTGATTTAGCTTATTACTAGTAGCATGATCTTATGATACAGATTGTGACTTATGATCCGTTCTTACAGATTGAGCATGTGAGTACATGAATTAAATAAGATCAAGCTCTATCGACTAGGTTATTATATTTATTAATATGTCTTCACATGTTAGTTGATCTGCTATGAGGAACACTGAATATTACCTATGAACATGATCTGTCTTTTATTGATATGGTCATTTTACATTTAATCTTCTGTAAAGTCTAACTATACTAGTTAACAACATAAATTCTAGACATCACATAACATAAAATATTGATACATAATGAATCAAATATCTTAACACAACAATGGTTTCGCAAGCATCATTAAAATCAACATAATAATGGTTTCGTAAGCATCATCAAAACCAGGCTGACGGTACTGGCAACACCAAAAAGGTTCCTAAGACATTTTATATAATTTATGGCTAAGTATACTGCTCTCTAAAATAATACATGGTTTCGCTGAGGTCATCGGTGTAAGCAATCGGCACCACTGAATTTGGGTCGTCGTCTTGTTGTACGGGTCGGATGTCAGCCCACTCAGGCCTCTCCCTTATTGGGATTCTATCTGTGTAATACCCCAAATTTTCCTAATAGAGTTTAGATATCTTACTATGACTAATTAAGGATTTTAGGGAGAGACTATACCCTATTAAGACCTACGATGTGAAATTGGCCCCGGTAAAATTTTTTAAGCGTCTCTTTAAAAATGATCTTTTCATGCATAAGTCAAAAGCATGTCAATATTATACTCATTTTGTAGGAATTTTCAAAAGAGAAATATTGGTACTAAGTTTTCCCAAAAAGGAAGAAATATTAAGCACGTCCTAAAAAAATTAGTTTTTCCATGCATGACCGAAAGTATATCAATATTATTGTCGTGTGCAGAAGTTACAACGTTTTAAGGTTTAAGCATTAATAATAATATAATAATAATATAATATAATATAATAATAAAATAATAAAATAATCAAAACTTTTAGTATATATTGGGGTAGGGAGAACGAGCTATTCGCTCATTTCAACAAAAGAAGAGATTCTTCCTTCAGCTTCTTCTCTCTTCTTTTCTCTTCTTTTTTCTGCCATTTTCAAGTATCGAAGTTCTGCGGTCGTCACGGTAAGGTCGAAGGTAGGCATAGAGCTTGATAAAGGTTGCTCAGCCGCCATCGAGTCACCGCCACCATCATTCTGATACCGTCATCTTCATGTTTTCTCCTCTCATACACTTCTCCATTCATTTTCCCGTTCATGACTATCGGTCTATCAGACGGCTAAGGTCCTTTAAGATTTTGAGTTTCTAACCATAAAATATGTTACTCTGCCAGATTGAATTTTAGATTTAGACCCCGATTACGATCGGCATGTCATGATTTATTGCATTATTTTCATATATTTTTTAAAGCAAAAATATTCATGGTCAATCCTTTTTCGATAAAATTTATAGTGCATGTAAAGAAAAAAAATATAGAATATTCTGAAAGAGATTTCATTAATTTTCACCGGTCCAATTTTCATAAATCTAAAAAGGACTACGAATCTTCTCGAATAAGCTTTGAGGTAAAGTTGCATATTTTAAAAATGTTTTTACATATTCCTATATGGAATAATGTCTTGAGTATTTTTTTCTTTTAGGCCAAGTTGATTTGAAAATTCGGATATTGTCAAAATGACCTTAGAAGACTAAGAAAGTCATTGGTTCCTCGTTTTCACTTTATCCACGTTACATTTTGGGATTTGAGGCCAAAAGTTGTTCCGTACAATTGTCAGGTGCTTACGATTGCGACTGAGACATTTGACAGATTTACGATTATCACACGTTATTGGTATTTGCTGACAGGTTGGTTTTGTATATATGTTTTCAAAATGTATTTTTGAGTTATTAAGCTCTGATATTTATGAAAATCAAAATGGATGTCCATGTTAAAATATTTTGCTCCTTATTGGATAAGTGATCCCTCAACATGACGATCGAATCATGTGTTGTGTTAGCGCACTGACACATGGTGAGTGTACACGTGAGTTTATGTGGGATGTCCCCATATATTCTCGAGTGAAGTCAGTTTGGGTAAAAGTTATGTAATGTCCCGCCTCTTTACTTCCAAATAAATTAGTGAATCGTTTAAATTTTGAACCTGGATTCGGATTTCGAAACTAGAATTTTGTAATTTATGGAATGAGTCGACATCGCTAACTACGAAGGAAGCTAAAACCTTTAGAAATCCCGGAATGGAAGTGGGAACACATTGCTATGGACTTCGTGACCGGATTACCCAAGTCCAAACATGGAAACACCGCTATCTGGGTAATTGTGGACAGACTCACGAATTATGCCCACTTCATACCGATAATGATCACCTATGGATCAAATAAGCTAGTCCAATTGTACGTTCGGGAGATTATACGTCTTCATGGCGTACCAGGGTCGATCACCTCCGATCGAGACTCAAAGTTTACATCCAGATTCTAGATGAGTCTACAGAAGGAATTAGGCACGAGACTGAATTTTAGTACTGCCTTTCACCCACAGACTGACGGACAGTCAGAGAGGACAATTCAAACCCTCGAGGACATGCTAAGAACCATGGTTCTCAATAGAGGTGGAAGCTGGGAAACAGTATTACCCTTGATCGAGTTTGCCTATAACAATAGTTACCAAGTAACCATAGAAATGGCACCATATGTAGCCCTATACGGAAGAAAGTGTCGATCGCCACTTTATTGGGATGAAGTCAGCGAGAGAGCAATAGTAGGTCCTGATTCTGTTAGCGAAATGATCGAGATTGTTTGTCAGATCCGAGGCAGAATCAAAGAAGCTCAAGATAGACAAAAATCCTACGCTGACACCCGTAGAACAGAGCTACAATTTGAGATATGAGATAAGATGTTTCTGAAAGTATCTCCCTCCAAGGGAATCGTTAGATTCAGTGTGAAAGGAAAACTGATACCCCGCTTCGTAGGACCCTACAAAGTTCTAGAAAGGATAGGGTCAATAGCATACCGGCTAGCGTTACCACCTAACTTTGGAAACGTGCATAACGTATTTCACGTATCTCAGCTCAGGTTATACGTGTTTGATCCAAAACATGTTATCCACCAAGAGGAGATGATTTTAAACTCTGACTTAAGTTATGAAGAGAAACCCGAAGCTATTGTAGATGAGAAGGTTCAACAGCTTCAAATCAAGTCAATAAAACTAGTAAAGGTATTATGGAGGCACCATGGGCATGAAGAAGTCACATGGAAACTCAAAGAGAAGATGAGAGAAAAATATCCCGAGCTGTTCGATGAGAATATGCAAATTTCGGGACAATTTTTAGTTAGAGGGGTAGGATGTAATGTCCCACATCTTTACTTCCGAATAAATTAATGAATCTTTTAAATTTTGAACCTGGATTCGGATTTCGAAACTAGAATTTCATAATTTATAGAATGAGCCGACGTCGCTAACTACGAATTGATAGAAAATCATTATGTATGTGACTTTTATGTAGATATAAGGTCATGATAGAATTAATCCTTAGCAAGACTTTAATCAAATTATAGTATTAGACACATATAAAGAAAGTAACCGCTGCTTAATAACAAGCACTTCTAATAATTGTGATTTAAGGGGTGTTTAACGTAATCAATGCCTTTTAGGAATGACCATTATGATAATGAATGGTCTTAAATGCTACCATTTAAGGAGATGGACATCTTGATGCTTATAATTAATACAAGTATTAATATGTAATAAATGAAATAAATGAAGTGTTGTGTGGTGATTATTGAACAATAGCAGCTGACTGCTCCCATGTAAATACATATATATATATATACACACTCAGCTGGACAAGTGTGCCAACTCATTATCAAAGCAGTAAAAAAAATGGAATCTGGGATATATATATATTTATATATATATATATAAAGTGCATGTAAAAGGCTGCATTGATAGATTATATGAGATGTCGAAGAGATTACATAGAAGGAAAATCTGGTAGGATCCTCTATTTCCTAACTAAAACAAAAGAAAGAAACCAAGGTACACAGAGGTACATAACATTTTAAGTAAATAAACTGAGAAGAGCAACCCTGCTCTCTCTTCCCAAGACCCTACCCCCTTCCCAAGGCCCTTGCTCTCTCTTCCCAAAATGCTACAAAAGGGAATCGAGTAAGCTGCAACATAAGACAATATATAAGTATCAGAGGAGAAACCATAGATGTATACAAATTTCTACAAGAGGAATAAAACAAAAGAAAGGAGTGAAGTCAGGGAAAAGAGAAAAGAACCTATTTTATGAAATAGAGGGATTGAACGAAGAGAAAGGAGTAAGGGTATTGTGCTGCTCGATGCAGCTCACTTTCCCTTGTATGCTACAAGGAAGACGGCCTCTTATCATAGGAGAAAAACCTGCTAAATAAAACAATAATGGAATAGGAGATAAATAGATGTACTAAAGTAGCAACAAAACAAAAGGGAGGTTATAGGCACAAGTTCTAAGTTGTGAAAGAGGAAATATGAAAACAGAAATAAAATTTGAAGCTGCTACCTTACAACTCTAGCCGAAGAGTGGACAGAGGTAGAAGCTCCAAGGGTTGACCTGCTTCTGAGAAACTTGCAACTTAGAAACAGTAGAAATAAATCAGAAAAATTCAAGATTTATTCATATCTACAAAGCACAGCCCCTAACCATCCCATGCACCTATAAATACCCCTCATTTTTATGCCTTAGAGAGTTTACAATAACAAGTAAAAATACTCAGCAAATTATAGAAGAGAAACCTGAAGAAATCATAGGGGAAGGTTTCCACCAGCCTAACGCTAAGTTAGGACAGCCTTAAGAAGAAGACTTGAAAGACTTAAGAGGAGCTAAGGAGAAGGATCTGCCCAAAACCAGCCTAAACCCCACCATCATTTCTGAGGTAAATAAGGCTCAACTCTAAGCCTAATGTTTATTGTTTAGTTAAAGCAAGCCACTTAAACAACTTCAGAACTTTAGAATAGGCTTAGATAATGCAGAATTTACCACTTCTCAACTGAAAATAAGAGAATGAACACACAACATGCTTATTAGTTCACTGCCTAACTTAGAACATAACACATGCATGCCAAGAACATAGACAAAACTTAGAAATAAGTTCAGATTTTCAGATCATAGATTTATAGTCATACTCACTTTCAGAATGTAAACATTTTGTAAAGCATATTTCAGACCCAGAAACGTGAACTCACTACTGAATATTCGTGAACTCACTACTGAATATTCTAACTTAGAAGTGACATAACTTTAAGGAAATAAAATGCAGAAATTTAAACCCAACGCAACCTATAATTAAAACAAACCACAACATGAAAGCTTCATCTAAGTAAGGAGAGAGGGATGGAAAAGAGACTTAGCTGAGGCTAACGAACCCTCTCGGGGTCTGGAACAGACCACCCCACACCGTAACTACAGGGCGGCGATCGGTCCCGCCCCTCGAACCCAGACTGTCCAGCCCCAACCAAGCCACCCAACATCCAATCAAACCATTCCTGGCCAAGGAACTGAAGGAAACCCTAATATGAACCAACTCCAGCACCATTCTCAAGCGAGAAACGAGAAAAGCAAAATTTCAGTAAATAAAATAATAGAATCCAAATCTGAAAATAGAAAATTTAGAAAATATGCCAAGAATTCCACTACACAAATTTTCAAGAGATCTGTAACATGGAAACTCTAATCGAGACCAAAATTTAGACTTAAAGGAGAGCAAGAAGAAAGGACTTAACTATCGGGTTCAACGAACAGGACAACGGGGCTCCAAGAGCTGCTGTTGTCCATGGGGCAGAACCCCTCCGAGCCCTCCAAACCCGAGCTAATCCAGCCCCTCCACCCGAACATCGATTTCTTCAGAAACAAATTAAGGAAATCAAATAATTAACCAATGGAATAACTAGAATAAAAGAAACCAAAACTCACCGTGAAGCCTCCGCCGTGAATGAACGAGAGAGAGAGGAGACGGAGCAACATGCCAGTGAGCAGAAAAAACCGAGCGTCGATGATGGCTTGTGTCCAGCCGTCGAATGGAAATACAGAAAGAGGGAAGGGACGCCGAGAGGAATGCGCTGTCGTAGAAGGAGATAAATTGCCGGTGGGGAATGGCAACGACGAGAGCGACAGAGGGCAGGGAGAAGACGGCTATGATTTTCTGAGATAAGGAGGAATACAAAAAAAAAATGAATGAATAGGATAGGGTTTAGTTCAAAAAAAACTAAGTCTAACGTGAGTGGGAAACATTTAGAACCCGGGTCGGGTTTGACAACTAATGGGCCTGAATTAGATTAATAACATTAAGAACTAACTATAAGTAAATTGGTTGGTCTAAATAAGTAAATTTGGGATGGGCTATATCAAAGGAATAACAATATTTTGACTGGGCCGAGAACATTGTCCTAACGGGCCTAATTTAATTAAATCAGTTATGGGCCTAGCTATTTATTTCTAGTGGGCTTACTTAATTAAATAAATCTGAATGGGCCCAGAAGTGATTGGATTAAATAGAGAAAATAAATTAAATGGACTAGTAACATTTTAATAGACTAAGACTCAATTCAGTGGGCTAAGTCCAAGAATAAAATTCTTAAGCTAAATTAGAAATCTTAATTTATTAATTAGAAATTTATTTATTAAGCTAGAATTTAATCATAAGAAATGATCAAATTATAAATCATGCTTAGAATGATAATTGAAATTTGATTAGCCTAATTAGAAATTATTTATTTGATTCAAAGATCAAGATATTAATTTAGAAATATCCTTATTTATTTTATCCAATAATTAATTATTTGGGTATAGTAAGTTTCTAAATCATAGCTTGATTAGAATTCCTTAAACAACACTTCTAGAGATATAACTCCTAGACTGGAATGATCGTCGAGCTAAAAGACCGAGAATAATTCTCAAAATAGCTAAGGATAATACTTCCTTACGCTTAGAAGTATTAGATATACTTAATAAAGATAATCTCACGTGAGATTTATTTAAAGGTTTCGATGAGATGTCGGATCCGCAGTTCGAGAACGAGGCAGTCGTCGGTCAAGACTACTCAAGTAGACTTTTCTCACTCTATAAAAATATGTGTGCATGTCTTCAAAATGAAACGAGATATTTTCAAAGCACTGTCTTGCCATAAATGTTTTGATTTATGTATGATGTCTATCTATTATATTTATAATCGAATTCAGGTCCCAATAGATTAGATACTACTCGGACTAGTGTACACAGGATCGTGAGTCAGCGAAAGGTTGACCGGTCACGTGTCTGTGGGAAGTGGCCACTTCCCCGGCACAAAGAACGTTTAGATATGGTTAATTACAAAGAACTTAGACTACGCAATCGAACTTAGAACTTTCTCAAAGAAATGCTTTTGTGAACATAGGTGCTTTAGAGACAAAATCTCTATGTTTCACTTGAAATGGCTTGACAGTTATATGAGTATGTGTGAGATTTCGGCACGTGTCTACTGAGTACAATTTTTGTACTCAGCCCTGCATGTATTTCTAAACGTGTAGGTTAAGAAACGATGAAGATGGGGTGCTACGTTGGGCTTTTTGTCGGTCTTCTAGTAGCTGACTCTTGGGGGTCCTACGTGTCTTCATACACGTAGGATTTTGTCTTTTCGATCCTATATTTCCGCTGCTAGACCATTATGTAATAGACTCAAGATTTAAATTCTTTTAATTTAGTTATGCTATGTAATGAGCTTATGACTCTAAACATATCTATTTCCGAATTCACGAGATGAATTCTTGACTTATGTTATGAGAGGAATACACATTGTCTTATTCAATTCCATACTCGTCGTTTAATCCTTTCATTAATTTTGTTAAATTTATAATATATTTATTTTTATATTTAAAAAAAACAAAATATTTTGGAAAAAATGTATTACATATTACATTTACTTCAAAATATAAATAATTAATATATTATAAAATTTTCTTATCAGGTAACCTGAACCCGACTCGAACCCGAACCGATAATTTAGTGTTCTTATTGGGTCAACCTGATAAGGACCCAAACCCGATAAGACTTGACACTATCCCATTAATTTCATGTGTATTCGTGTCGGGTTATCTTGTCGTGTCAAAAATTAACAGCCCTACATGAACGGATAAATCTCCCGCCCGACAGTCATAAATGGTCGGATTGAGTATTTAATGTATAAGTTAAACAATATTAAGGCGAGTTTGGATGAGTTTCAAAACTTTAGAAAGTATAGCCTGACAATTTTGGTAGCTCTAATTAAAATAATGCAACTCCAATGCATTCATGAAGAACTCAAAATGATAATCAATATGAAAAAAAAATATTATCTTATGCATATGCTATAAAGTGTAATAATATATTTTTAAAGCATATTGCACTGTACAAGTACTTAGTTTGCTATAATATATATGAATAAATTAACAATTCAATAACATAATACATCCAAATATAATTATTAATATAATAATATTGTTCTAATAAAGTTAGGGGGTGTTTGGTTTAAAGAATAAGATTGATTAGATTGCTTAGATATTTGTCTATAAATATAACCCTTCTAACTTTTATCAATAATCTTTCTTCTCTTTTCTCACCTTAAATTTTCCTTCTTATGCTCCTTTAATCATGCAAGTAAGTATTATGTAACCAACCAAAAATTTAGTGATTAATATGACATAAGAATGATGAAATTCCTAAGGAGACATAGGAAAAAATGATTAAGGTTTAATACGGAAAAATTTAAATGTGATTATCATATCAATCAAATCAATCAAACCAAATGACTTCTTAATTAATTATTTTGTTAATTGATTATCTAATACTAGTGATGCATTTATGCAGAATAAAATATTTTGTTGTTGTGTGTATATATATATATATTATGTTTTATTTATATTTTATGTTTGCACATATTTTAAATAAGAAAATTTTGATATAGAGTGAAAAAAATATATACCGTCCGTTGTCTCCAAAGAGAGACATTTTTTCAGCACGCGATTTAAAAATCTTTACTTAGACTTTAAAGTGTGTAGTAATCTAAAGAAAAAAAAAATAAGGGTACAATTAATGTATGCTAATTGCACCCTTATTGTTTCTATTTTTGGGAAATGTCTCTCTTTGTAGAGGACATCGCAAAATGGAATACGCCTCCTTTTGAATAGGACGAAGTGATATTAAAATAATATAAAAGATATTTAAAAGATGGTAAGATATCAATTTGATGAAATTCCATAATGAAAGTAAAGTATATCGAAAAATATAATAATATGATAAGGTAGCAATATAAAAATTTTTATACGAAAATTAAAAAATATTAAATATTATAATCTACACTATAATACAAGTTTAACCCAAGTTGTCCACCTCAACCTTTGAAATCCCCTCAGCCTCTCATTTCTTTTTTTATTTTTCTAAATTTTTTGAATTTTATCTAAATATTAATCATATATAATATTATATATTCTTATTTCCATATAGACATATAATATTTATGCTATGTTTTTATTGCTATGTATATCATAGATTGTATTATATATTATTTAAGTATTATTTTAATAAATATAATATATATAATGATATATTAATTTGATATGTATATTTGATAACTAATTTAATAATAATTTATATAGATTATGTAGAATCTTTTAAAATCTAATGAAAATTAATAAATTATATGAAAATGTCTAGATTTCTATATTAAATTATATGTTTTTCAAATCTAATAAAAATAAATTATATAAAAAATTTTAAACCTCACATTATTTGAAAATATTTTTTTAATATATATAATTTATTAAATATGATTATTATATCATACTTTTAATTATATCATTATTCGAAAAATCCACATATGTTTTTTAATATAGAAAATAAAAGTTGAATGAATCGTATTTTTATTAAAATAATAATATATAAATATAAAATAGTATATAATCTTCTTATTTATTTATATATCCTATATTAATTTTATATTATTTCATATCTAAGTATCATTTTCATTAATATAAAAAAATAGTCAATGAGCATATTTCGATGCATATTTGATAATTCAATCAAATTGTAATGACCCGTAAAATCTTCTAAGTTATTCACGTATCGGAATTTGCGATAATAAATTTCGTTATATCTTGTTTCTTCGGTCTATTTACAAATTGTTTTTAGTAGCAATTGTTTCTCGTACATATAAATCTTTGTGTATGTGAGTTAGGTAAGTGAAGTATGGGAAGATTTATGTTTAGATCCTTATTGATGGATTAGATTATTATTAGTGAATTAGTAAACTTATTAATTATGGTACGTTAATGATTCGATGATCATGTGCATAGTTCGTTTTAAATGGATTATGAAAATACTACACAACCTCTTCTAATGAAGAAACACCACACGTAAATTAATATATATGTATAAGAACATGTACAGTAAGTCTATACATTCATATGGCTGCAGGAAGGAATAGTGTACTCAAGAATTTTGAGTAAAAACAAAAAGAAACGAACACTAGTCTCACTACATAGATGAAGAATCATCTAAAAGATCTTAGACATAAATGTGGGATTTAACTTTCTACCCCAAATCTTGCTTCACATTAATGCAAAATCAAAGGAGAATGATACCATAGCTGTGAAGAAAAGAAAATATAAGGGAAGTGGAGACAGCAAGGCGGCAAGGAAGCAAGGCAATGTATATATAAAATAAGATATCATTTAATTATTACCCCAGAAGTCAAAGAAACCTGCAACATAGGATAGCACTTGAGTTATAGCTGTAACATAGGATAAGTAGAGTAAGGATTATAGAAGACTTATATGTTGGTAACAGTAGTTCTACTGCGTTTACATTGCAATTAAGTAGAACTCTTCTCTACATTACAATCACCCTTACGTTTACAACTCAACTTAAAAGAAGAAACACTCCCCATATAGATTACCTCAACACTCTTCACCTTCATCTCTATCATAATCTGCACACAAGCTCTCATTCCTCTACCACTTCAACACCCTATCTCGCTCACCCAAGCTTACAAACGCAGCCACACAATCATACAAGAAGAAACCATTTCAGAGACCCCAGCTCAGTTAAGAAAAGCAGTAAGGTAAACTTAGTCTCATTCTTTCAGCCTAGTGTGGGGTACCAACAGAAACACTTCTTGTTCTTTTTCTTTTGAAATCAGTTTTTCATTCAGTAAGTTGTTTTCAGAATAGCTCTACCCACACCCGAAGCCACCCAAGTCTTTTCCCACTCAAAAACTTTCAAGGGCAGTGAGGTAAACACAAATCTCAAATGTTCAGTTTTACATTTTCTATAGTGTTAAGTTAATATTTTAGAATTTGTAATTAAGCCTGCAGAACATAAATTAGATTACATTAGTAGAATCAAAGGAAGGAAATGGAACCCTAAGAGTTGGAATTTACAGATTAAGCTTTAAAATCTCGAAAATCCTAAAAATCTAATACTGAATTAAGAAGAACTTCCAGAATAAGAACCTAAAAATCGGAAGTAATTAAAGGAAGAAAGGATAGGAAAAGAAGTGGGTCTTACCTCTGGAGAGAAGGCGAGAACAGAGAGAGCGAAGCAGAAGGCGAGAACAGAGAGTCGAGCAGAGAGTCGAGCAGAAAGGCAAAGCAGATAGTGAGACAGAAGGCAAGGCAGATAGTGAGACCAAAGGAGAGCAGATAGAGAAAACAGAAGGCGTGAAGCAGATCGCGAAGGAGCGAAGCAGATAGCGAAAAGAACAGAAAGCAAAGCAGGTAGAATCGATTACTACCTGTTTGGGCGAGAAGCAGATCGATATGAAACAGGAGGAGCAGATCGATATGAAACA
>JAPKLX010000235.1:272850-326879 GCA_026898415.1 Leonotis leonurus
CCCCCCCCCACACCACACCTGCTCTCCCGGGACCCAACAATAAATTTTTTTAATATTATATGCATGAATATTTTAATTTCTAAACAAATAATTTAGAATTTATCATCATCGCCGACATAATGTTTAAAATCCTTTTAATTTGGTCCATTTATTGACGGTCCAAAAATATAAGAAATTAAATTAAATCATAGAAATTTTTCATTCATTTAGAATTGAAAATGACGAGAGAGAGAAGACGAGAAGAAGAGAAGGAGAAAATCACACTGCTTGCTGATTTGGCTAAAAGAAAGAAGTATGTTGAATTTAGACCCGTAGTTTCGAATAATAATGTGTAATGAGTTTCACGAGCTAAAACCATGTCGTGAAAACATGTCTTTTTCTAAAAATTCTATTGTTATTCATGCAAACATGACGTGTTTACTTTCAAACGTCCGAGTTTTGTCATTTATATGAACTCTGACGACATAATTTTATTAATTTAGCATGTTAATAACATATTTTGTCATTTATATAAACTTTGACAACATGATTTTAAAAATTTAGCATGTTAATAACATGTAGTGAGGATGAAAAAAAAAACCCCGGTCAAGAAAAGTAAAAAACCGGTCGGTTTGTGTCCGGATTTTACATGGACCGATCGGGTTTTTATTTGTACAATATTTTTTGCGACCGGGTTTTTGTATTTAGATATCTTGATTATATTCTGATTCTAAAAATATAATTTATTGTTCAAATAGACTGATGAAAGTATATAAACGTAAGATACAATGAGTTCTGGCAAGACGGTGTTTACGTTGGTCGGTGGTAACGAAAATTTTCATAATTTTCCTACAAATTTTCTTTTTTATTTAACAACGTAAATAAAAAATATATTAAGAACATGTATTTACGTCGTTTTTACATGGATCGACTGAGTATTCCTATTTTCCTACAATTTTTTTCCTCACAATTTCACCATCCTATATTTATTTAAATATATTTCACAATTATTTATCATACCCAATTTAAATTAATTACTAAATAATAATCAAATAAAAAAATATAATTAACAAATAATTAAGGTGTATTAATAAAATATAATTACAAGATAATTAAGAACATAAATAAATCATGTTTAATAAAATTAAAATTGTATAAATCAATAAGTGTATTTAACCTCATGCATGTAAGTGTTCAAATAGTAATAGTTTAAGGGTATAAAATGTATTTTGGGCAGTTTTCATACAATTTTTATAAAGTGGGTAGTTTTCATTTTTTAGTTATGAAATAGGGTATTTATCATATATCCAAACTTATGTATTATTTTTGTTCGAGCAAGTATTGAATTAAATTCATGTTCTTTTAATATATCACTATATATATTATATTTTTGAAAATCTATATATTATTAATACTATTATGATTTTAATCTTATGTAGCACTCTCAAATCACTTCATTCATATTTATCTAAATTCTCATAATTTTGGGATTAAAAAAAAATCATATAATCATATATAAAATTATATATTCTTATTTCCATGTAGTATATGATATTTATGTTATAGTTTTTTATTTCTTTTTATATTATATATTGTATTATATGTACTCTATATCATTTTCATAAATATAATGATATATATATATATATATATAAAGTGATATATTAATTTGATAACTAATTTAATAATAATTTATATAAATTATCTACAACCTTTTCAAATTTGATGAAAATTAATAAATTGTATAAAAATATCTATATTTCACATTATTTGAAAAAAAATAATTATAATTTATAACTTATAACATATGACTATTATAACACATTTTTAATTATATTATTATTCTAACGATCCATATATAATTTTTAATATAAATAATAGAAATTGAAAATTTATATTTTTCACTAAAATAATAATAAATGTATTTATTTATTAGATTATATGTTATTTCAAATCTAATGATAATTTATAAATCGTACATAAAAATTGATTCAGTTCACATTTTTTAAAATACTTTTTTTAATATATGATGATTTTAACATACCTTTAATTATCTTATTGTTCGAATAATCCACATATATTTCTCAATATAGATAATAAAAATTTAAGAATTGTATTTCTTATTAAAATAATAATATATAAATATAAAGAAGTATATAATCATCTTATTATTTATATATCCTATATTAATTGTATATTATTTTATATTCATGTATCATTTTCATTAATATAAAAAAATAGTTAATGGATATATTTCGATGCAATTTTGAGAATTATATCAAATTGATGATTTTTTTACCGTATATCATTATTAGAGAATGAAATTAAGGCTCATTATTACCCCACGTATTAAGTTATTTATTAGTGTGTAGATATTTTAAATATTTTTATTATTACACTTTACATGTATTTTATTTAATCTTTAATCCAAAAATTAATATTCATAATTATTTATCATAATAATTAAAAATATATAAACTTATGTATTTTTTGTTCAGGCAAGTATTGAATTCAACTCATGTCATGTTATTCTCAATTCCACAATTAAGCCATGAATTTAGACAATTGTTTACACTCGATAACACACAAAATAATGAGAACATTCAGTTAATGTTATATGACATCAACTACTCATTGACATAAATGTATACATTATAGTTATAAATAAATAATTTAAATAAAATTTTTACGCCTAATAAAATTCATATATATATATATATTTTGAATCAAGTTCGAGTATATATATTTAATTTGTAATCAAATTATGAATATATATATATATACATATAAATAAATAAGTTTATATAATTTGAGTTTATTAATTTTCATTAATATAAAAAATATTTAATGAGTATATTTTGATACCTATTTGATAAATTAATAAAATTAATGATTTTTTGTCGTATATAATTATTAGATATTGAAACTCAACTTCATTATTGCCTACATACTAACTTTCCTATCAGTTGATAGAAATTTTAAATGTATTTATTATACTTTAAATGTATTAAATGGTTCATGTTATTGGAAAAAATTAATATATATAATACTATAGGGATAAATTTAAATACTCACTTTAATAAATAAAAGATTAAAAAAAACACATTTAAAAATAAGAGATAAAAATATCCACTTATATGAGCTCATGAGAAAATTGATCATGTGTTTATGTATTTCATTTCACAAAATAATTTGAATTACATGAGTACGTGAATAAATGTGTGCATTGTAGTTACAAATAAATACTTTAAATAAATTTATATATATATAGATATATTTAATTTTTAATCAGATTGCGAATGTATATATGCATATAAATAAATGAATTCAAATAATCTGAGTTTATTTTCATACGGGCTTAGACATGAATGAGTAATTAATGGATAAAAATGTGTAACAAGACATTTATTGATTTTGAGATGAATACGCATACATAAAATTCAAATAAATTTGTTAGATTTTATAAATATTCAAATATAGTTTATTTTCATTAGTAATATTTATTTATAATATATATTTTATATATTCAAATTTATAAGACATTATTATATGGGCGTTAGACGAAAATCAATTGGTTCACGATTCTAAACATTTGAAATCGAAACCGAAACGAACCGCTTCCTATACAGTTGCGATTCAAAATTTTAATAATTTTTGACGATTCGGTTCCCAGAACCGCCGATACGATTCTTTTGAACATCTCTAATAATAATGAGTATTAGAATCATTTTTACTTTAATTTAGAACGAATACGAATATATAAATTAAATTCAAATATATTCAAAAAAATATTAAGTTGTTAGTACGAGTATACTAATAGACAAGTTTACAAGAACTTAATATTTATGATATATATATATATATATATATATATATATCAAGTTGTAAATTTATTTTTTCATTAATTTTAGATCGATTGCAAGTTTATCATAATTTATCGTAAGTAAATGAACATAATTAACTTATCAAAGTTTATCATAAGCAAGTCAACATAATTAACGGTTTTAACTACATATTTAATATAGGAATAAGCATTTCATATATCTATAACAACAAACAATATTAAATAAAATGATGTCAAATATTTTTATAAATTCTATAAAATATTAATCCCATCGAATTTGGACAAACAACAATCTAGTTTTAATAAGATAGACCATACGTAACACACCTCTACGTACATAATTACCTTCCAATAATTTAAGCTAAGCTCCACCAAATTTTTTCAGGATTTAATATTTTTCTAATAATTTTTGGGATTTTTATATCCACGAAATTTTATTAACTTGAGGTAATTTGTGGTCACTCGACACGACTCACAATAAATGTATTTTAATATAATTGAGGGACTAAAATGCAAAAGATTCACTTATATAATATACACCACATTTTAGGGTTTCACTGTTCTCTCAAACTCACTCGTATAGCGGAAGCAGCCGTCCAAGAAGGAGAAACACAGCAGCAGCTGCTCCACTTTAAACCAAACCCTAAATATGGTGCAATTTTTGGATTTAATTTTCTGTTTCTTCGTTTGGATTTTGTTTATTATTTATTTTGAATCGAAACTAATATGTTTGAGGTTTTAGTCTCTGGTCGCGAATGAAGATTTCCAGCACATTCTGCGCGTGCAGAATACCAATGTTGATGGAAAGCAGAAGATCATGTTCGCCATGACCTCGATCAAGGGTATTGGCCGCCGTTTCGCCAACATTGTCTGCAAAAAGGCTGATGTCGATATGAATAAGAGGTTTGCTTTTCTAATTTGGTAGTTGATAAAAACTAAGTAAACATGTCACCTCGTTTGGTTTCGGTTGTTTTCTTTTGATGGTTAGCAATTTAATTGTTTGGCTGTACCTAATTTAGTGATTTAGGTTGAACTGTAGAGCTTGAGAATAATTATTTAAGTGTGTCTTCTTTGGCTGGTATTTTGGTTGTGGCACGCATCTGTTTCACTTCATCCGAGCATATTCACATATATATGCACTTACTTATATCTATAGAAATATTACTCTATGATAGATTGGTTGAAATAACAGTGCTTCACAATATTCTTTAGCGATTGGGAATATGATATATCTTGCTTTTGATAACTTTATTTGAGTAGGGTCAATTTTACTCTTACTGGATGTCCAGTATTCTAGCATATTGTGTTTTAATGTAAATAAGGATAAGGATTTATGCTTTGAGGGTATGATTTCGGTGATAACAGTTGCGAGTTTGAGCATATAATGATGTTGAATTTTTGTTACACTGATGTGATAAACTTGAGTTCTGCGTTGAAATATTTTTGACAAACTCAATCCCATTTTGCATGATAAATAGTACTACCTCCGTCCCACCTTAAATGTCTCATTTTATTATTATAATACACTCATATGAATATAAAATAAGACATTGAAGGTGGGACGGAGGTAGTACTACATTTGTTTCATTAATGTAGGCTCACTTTAAGGGGACATATGTAGGACTGTTCATGTCTATCCAGAATCATTCATTTATCAAACTTTAATCCATTTTCATACTAATGAAAAACTGGCATTAATTGTCTTAGACCTTTACTATATTAAATATTGTGTTTTCTGTTTAAATTAAAATAAATTCATGTTGTTCTTTGGAGCCTTTACCTTTCTGTCTGACATAATATCATGATTCAAGAATTAAAATTTACATTTTTTTTACAGGGCTGGTGAACTTTCTGCTGCTGAAATCGAGAGCTTGATGGTTATTGTGGCGAATCCACGCCAGTTCAAGATCCCTGATTGGTTTCTCAACAGAAAGAAGGACTACAAGGATGGGAAGTATTCCCAGGTAACATCAAATGCTTTGGACATGAAGCTCAGGGATGATCTTGAGCGGTTAAAAAAGATCAGGTATGATAGAGACTTCACTTCTGCTCTAGTCATTATATTCAAGATCTATTATTTATGTATTGTTCTGTTACCTAATTTCAGAAACCACCGTGGTCTCCGTCACTACTGGGGCCTTCGCGTGCGTGGACAGCACACCAAGACTACCGGTCGCAGGGGAAAGACAGTTGGTGTATCCAAGAAGCGATGAGCTATCTTTTTTATTTAATATCGATTATGAGGATACTATTGTTTGGTTTATAGGAATCATGAGATCCTAATAGATTCGATTACAGTAACGGGCTTGATTTATTTTTGTTTTGGATTTGATGTTTGTTTCTGATGTTAATTTTGATCATGGTATTTCGACTCCTTAAATTGTTTAAGGAACCGGCCACTTTCTTATGTTCCTGTTTTCTTCTGAATTTAATTTAATTTTCAATTGGGATTAATTTATATATTCTTTGAATTATATTATACGATTACAGTAATTTTGAAAACTAACATTACGCTAGAAATTGGGTTATTCCTTATAGTATTCCTTATAGGAAAATAACATGTGTTAATTTTGAATTATTCTTCGAAAACTTGTGTTTTTTAAAACTAAGTAAATCTGTTTATTGCTAGAAATTTTAAAAACACTTTCACCCCATTACCCAAAACACATATGTCGTTTTATTGGAGCTTATTTGTGTAATACATTATATTATTCTTTATGAAAAGAAAAATTGTGGATATATTTCATATTGTTATATCAATTTATAAACTATATGAGGATTAAACAATCAAATAATTAATCATTATCCGAGTAACACATTAATGCCAATCTTAATCTTTGTAACAATATAGACACAATTTGTGTATGTTGATGATAACCAATTATGTTCAATATATCATTTAAATATCTCATTCAAGGAGCAAATAATATATTTATTTTAGAAAATCAAATTTGCTTGAATTAGACATGATATATTAGTTAGTGTTTCTAACACTTCAAACAATAAACTTGTGGTCCAACATTATTTGGTTATCTTTTTTTGGTCTACTTGAGTTCATTCACTTCAAGTGATAAGACAATCATTGGGGCAAATGAATCTTATTTATCAAAAATATGTTATTATCTATAGAACATTTTTCAAATAGGTCGACCGTTAAAAACACATTCTTTCATGAATGTTCACTAACTGCATGTCGATATACTAATTAGACTTGTGTCTTTCAGTTCAAAAACCTCCGTCATTAGGTATGAATTTAATATTTTTAAACAATTGTGTGTTCCAATAATACAAAATCTCACATAAAATTTATTTTGGTAAACACATAAAAATACATGTTATTATTATACTCTTCTTTTGGAAGAATTTACTTAGTTGAATTTTCAACTATAATAAAATTAGAATAATATTATTTGAAAAATACATGTTGCGAGTTTATTTTTCTTAATCATAGAAATTATCATGTCCATTAAGGACTCTCATAATATATTTGTCTGGTGACATTTTGCAAGATTATAGTCATAACATATATTAATTGGATATCTACATCCATAATTACTGCTATAAATATTTGATAACGGAACAATTCCTTTTAACGGGAGGGATATGCAATTAATTTAGGATTTCTGCTAAAATCCCTGAGTCTTTATTCATTACCAACACATTCATGTCATTTGTCTTTTTGTACATACATTCAATTGTGTCCTACATGGATTACATTATTTATTTCTCTATTATGTAAACATCCATATGTGTCCTAACTGGGACCACATTCCTTGGTGCATGTACTAGGAAAGACTTTCGTCTATTTAGCGAGTTAACTCTTTCAACCGTTCTATCAACTTTAGCCATTTTGGATCCAAATAATCAATTTGCGAGCACTTCTTGAGGCTTAATTTGTTGTCGACAACTATTATATATTTATTACTCTCCTCATATTTACAAATTTCAAGTCATTTTCAATGTATATTTAAACCAAATTTATTTCATTTCCCATAATATTTGAATCTGGTCGTTCCGTAATCACAGTATTATGATTATTTAGTACACGTGCTAATGTACTATGATTCTCGTCTTCAAGATGATCCACTTCATGAGTTTTTTGGAGTGAAGTGATTTATTAAATTTATATTCCGCGAGTTATAATCTTTAGCACCAATATATATCTCACGCTTCTAATGTTATGCTTCTCGCATAGAGAACTTGATATCATTCAGAGATTTTCGGTTTTTAATAGTGCATTTATAATTATTATAAAATATTTAATCACTCATTTGGCAGTTAAGAATATATTGAACTCCTAGTTCATATTCTTTAGTGTGTGTATTTTGATCAATTAAATTCAAAAACATTTCACGACATTCTTTTAACATATTATATATCCCCTAATGCCGAAAATATTGTTTTAGTTGGATTAGAGAATAACGCACCATTTAGAAATTGATCCTCAATTATTGACTCTAGATAATTCTTTCGACGAAGTATGAACTTATTTTTCTAGAGTCTGTTCGGTACGTTTTGGTGATGATAAATAAATAGTTGACGAGAAATGATTTATTTATATCACACACTAATTATAAGGGGGGGGGGGGGGGGGGCGACCCAAGTATTTATGCCACTACAAGAAATTTAGTAATAGATAACACCACATAGATAACGGTTTTTTTAATATACCGTTATCTATGAGCGTGTTTTTCAAATAGATAACAGTTAGTGTTATCTATATAAGTGTAACTTATGTTAATGATAATGGATTTTAATAAATCGTAATCTATATATATAGTTATAGTTAACAATTTTGCAACAACTGTTATCTTTAGTAAGTGTTAGATAAACATTTTATAACGGTTAATAATTACTGTTAACAAATAATCGTTATCTATATGCATTTTTCTTTTTTAGACAAAATACATTATATAAATAAAAAATTTCTTATGAGGGATGGAACCTTGGTCTATTAAAAGTGTAAATAAAAAAAGTCATCTAAAAAATTTTCTTTTTTGGACAAAATACATTATGTAAATAAAAATGTTCTTATGAGGGATCGAACCTTGGTCTATCAAGAATATAAATACTCCAAAACCATCTGAGCTACTATTAAAACTTGAAAAAAATGTAACATTTTTTATATTAACTTCTACATTTCGAAATTTTCTCTATAGTTTTTTCCCTCCCCAAACCCTATTCATCAACTCCCCCATCACAATTAGAATACAAACCCGCCAACAATTGCGCCACCGCATTGGAGCTCAACGCCACCCCTTCAAACCTCTGCCACTCCGCTCTGCCCGTCGCCGTCGTCTTCTCTCCGGCCAGGTATGTTCCCTCCCTCCCCTCTCTCTATCTCATCCTATCTCTCTTACTAAGATTCCTCGATTTTATTCGAGCAGAGGTAGCTCATTTCGCCGCCGACCCCCTTCTGACCCCGTCGACCTTCCACCGCCGTTGCCTTGCCGTCCAGGTAGATTAGCTACCATTCCTCTCTCTATTTTCTACCGTCCAATATATGTTTGTGCCGCCCGATCGTCCACTTAGCACTGCTTGTTAACAGTTCCTCCTGTGTTTTGTTTCCTTGAACAACTTATTAAGATAGAGCTTCTCGATACCTTCTTAAAAGCTGAGATGATTTTCGGTATAATTAACCTTGAATTACTTATATTATGCAGTACTATCACCATAAATTACTGGTTACAGAACTCAATGTATGTGTTCTTCATAGTAACTCGACAATAAAAAAAAAAAAAAAACAGAGAGCCGTGAACATTTCTATCAAAAGATATTTCCTTGAACCAGTAAAGTAATACATACACGCAAACAACACACAGTGAACAATAATCGAGAGCTCGATTTGAAAAATGACATCATAAGAAGAAAGCTCACCGCTAACTGTACAAGGAATTTGGATTGTTTGCAATGAATGGGGAAGACAATCATTCCATGTCTAGGACATAGAAGAATAATGGAAAAAATATTTTCACTAGGTGCTTCACGAAAAAGAGGGATTTATATAATACTTAAGACTCTTGTCTGTTTAAGTTCTATTCTTGTGGTAGTATATGAGATTCAGAGTTTGCATCTCTGAATGTGCTTGGCTGTACCTATACATAAGTTTGAAATTGGTTTCTGGTTTTGTTATTATCATGTGCTTAAGTCATATCTCATATCTGGGATGGTTGTCCTATCACCAAGAACTCTTTGTGCACGGTTATAGTTTTGAAGTCCGGTTTACAAAATCTACCCAGCAATTGGAGATTTCCGTGGCATAAATGCCTCTTCATCTACATAGTAGTGAATAACTTGGTCTAGTGTCAAAAACATTAATGATAACAGATTTTAATAAATCGTAATCTATATTAGTGTAATTTATGTTATTCTCTCCCTTCTTTCTCCATGCCAAATTAAAACCCTAATACATTGTGATTGTTGCTAAACCCTATCGGAGCATCTCAATTCTCAAATTTATTCTCCAATGGGAACGGCGGGGGTGGCGGTCGAGATATTGGAGCCTCTGCTACAGCTGGATGACCCCGCGGCGGTCGACTTGGATGAGCCAATTCCCGACTGGAAGGAGCAGATTACGATCAGAGGACTGGTGGTCAGCGCCTTCTTGAGCGCTCTTTTCTGCATAATTACTCACAAGCTCAATCTCACGGTCGGGATCATCCCGGGAATCGTGCGGAGGATGTGAAGGACCCTGGATTATTGTGGATGATGGGGTTCATATTTGTTGTTAGTTTTCTGGGGCTGTTTAGTCTCGTTCCTCTTAGAAAGGTAAACATTTTACACAATCTGACTAACGTAGTAGTGAGTTTGATGAGGGAGATAGTAACAGTTTACTCATGTAGGTTATTGCTGATATCTGCTTATGAGATATTTACATGTCTAGAGTATCCATGAAGCTGTGTAGCAAAGTAGCTTAATATCTTGATGGTTCCACTTGTTGTGATGGATTATATTGCATGCTAACTTTGCTCAAAACTTTTCTATTTGCATAAATGCAGGTTATGGTCTTGGATTATAAGCTCACCTATCCGAGCGGAACTGCCACGGCTATGTTAATTAATAGCTTCCATACACATACTGGAGCTGAACTTGCCAAGTAAGTACTCTATTTTTTCCTAGGCTATTTTATTAAGTTATATTTGTCCATAGGTAAAATTTACGTCTGCCTCTTTGGACCTTGATAACTATTCACATAAGTCTTCAGGCTGACCAATATTCTCATTATTTTTTGCCAGAAAGCAGGTAAATAGTCTTGGGAAATTTGGAGATAAACACTGACGAAGTGAGGATGGACCTCATTCTGCTAGGCATCCATTGTTTGAGGTATGGTGCTCTCTTATCGAACATATGCTATGGTTTTGCGGTCGAAACGAACTTTCGTAGAGATCTTGAAGCTGCATTGCAAAGGTGGGAAATAGGGCGTTGTCTTTCATTATTTCCTTAAGAAATGATGTGAGTTTTGTGCGTTTGTGAAAATTGTATAGAATTGTATAGATGTTTGATTCATGTTTTAGATGCATTTGAAAAGGTGTAGATGTGAATATGTGATTATGAGAATTTTGCTATATTTTCATTAGGTTTTATCTATGTGATGGTGAAGTGATATTGAATGATTAGGAATGAATTTTAAATTGTTATTGCCAGTAATTATGAACTTGTGTATTGAATTTAGATGATTTAGTAGTAGGGTAATTAGAAGTGTTAGATATCCTCTCACAAAGTTAAATCCTGGAACATAAATCTGCAGCTGAAACTCTGTTCGTTCAGTAATTTAAGTGGCATGCTTCTGTGTTTTAATTCTTGAAACTAAAAATAGAAGGAGTTAGGGTGATTCTCCAACTTGAATTGATTGAATCGGAGTTTTATATGATATATGATGAATTTTCAAAGTTTGCTGCGCAGAGATAGCTCTGTGACTGTTTCAGCAACCCAAGTTTGACGATTCATATCTCTCTGATAAAGCAGTATTTTTGAGTGTTTTCTTTTCACTTAGATATCCAACATTACAAGGTTTCTAGAATGATATAAATCATATCTATGTGATCTATGAATTGAAAGTTAGGAGCCTTCAAAGATCATGAAAAACCACACAAAATCTGTCAAATTTCCAGAAAATATCTAACTTTGAGTAGCCAACTTTGAAATGTCATATCTCCCAATTCTTTTATCCAATGATTCTGATTTTCTATATGTACATAGTAGGGACGTACATTAGTTTATAACATATTTCAGTTTTTCTTAAAACCCTTTATATAGATAGTTATGATCGAGCAAAATACAATGATTTGCTACTTTGATTCTTCACAATAAGTAGAGGTGCAGTTGATTAATGATTCGAGTCCCAACATCAAGTTTACGAAGCCTCAGGTACGATTCTTGCATTGTTTTAGATGTTGTCTCTTGTTTTTGAAAATTCATTCTAAAATTTTTGAGTTCTTTCCTTTTGATACTGCATGTCAAATGCTTTATACATCGCTAAATTTTGTGGTTTAATCTTTTCTTTTTCTTGTTGTAACTATTATGTATTCCTTTATGCCTTTTCTCTTTCCATTTTTGAATATCTTTTAGAAGAAATAAAGGTGAGAGGGATAAAGAGTTCTGTGTTTGCCCTCAGGTATCTTCTCTCTTGCTGTTCTGATCTTGCTAACTATTATGTATTCCTTTATGCTTTATACAATTTTGAATATCTTGCACTTAGAAATTAAAAATGATTATTGAAACTAATGTAGAATATGCTTCAAATTTTGTCTCCACATTGCCTTGCAGCCCCTTAGTTTTGAAATGGTAGAAACTTTGTAGCAATTAATTCAAAAACTAAGATGAAAAAAAATGTATAACACCAGATTTTTATTTTTATTTCTAGTATAATGGAGCAATCATAGAATGAAAAAGGTAATTTACACATTAGTGATAAGTTTTCTATACATCTGATCATACATATAATCCTAGTTAATTGCTATTGTTTTTTTCAATTCTATCTATTGCTAGAAATGATTATTTATCGCTTCTTTTTAGAAAGGAAAAAATATTCGTTTTAATAATCATACTAGACTTACTATTGGAGATCTCAATTTCACTGTGAGTTTACTTACTAATGCTACTTTTATCAGTGCAGGAAGGTCAATCAAACTATTTTAATGGGTTGATGCTTATTTTGTGCTATCTCATCATCGCTGATAGTTTTTTTGTGCACGTTGATCCAACAAAGGGTAAGTCAAGACTTAACTTTTTATGAGTTACTGACTGGTATGCATTTATCATTTAACTAGAAGTACAATTTTATGTTATGTTTTATGCCTTGCATGCTCAGTAGAACTGATTTAAATGACTTTGTATCTGTAAAGTTTGGACAAGTTGGTGTTAGTTGTATGTGATGTATTTTCAAGTTAGATGAAACTGTTGCAATATGATTTATCATTTAATGTTGACGTGTTTTCACTTTGATGCTTTCATATTTTGTCTATTTGTGTGTGGAGTAGTTGTTTCTAAAATTTTAATCTTTGTGTTTATTGATTATTATTTAATTGCATTCATATTACTTTTCAGGTACAATGTGATGAAGAACTTTTTTTATGAGTTTCATGGATGATATTAGTGTTGGAAGATATTTTGGCATATATTTAGGTGCAATATGAAGACAAACTATGACTTATAAAACAAGTATTCTTTTGTTTCAAGCACATTTGATATATTTGGCTTGTACATACTTTTGTTGAATATTTGCATGGTAGTAAATATTTTAAGCAGGTTTAATATGATATTATTTGGTGTCTTTCGTTATATTATTAATTGATATTTTTTAAATATAAATTGGATGACAAAAGAAATTTGAATATTTAAGATAACGATACAAAATCGTTATCTAAGTGACCAAAAGTGTAATCTAAAGAAACAATACATAATATATTTTACAAGCATTTTATAACGGCAAACAACTGTTATCTATATGATTAAGAAGCGCTTTCTAAACTAACAATACAAAGCGTAGAAAATACATTACATAACGCCTACAACCGATATATATACCTTTAAATAGATTACGCTAACAAATCGTTATGTACGTGGAACAAAAATGTAATCTAAGTGTACAATAGATTACATAAAAGTATGAATGGATAGCGCTTTGTACTGTTATGTAAAGTACATATAGATAACGGTTATATTCGTTATGTTTACATTCTAAACCGTTATCTATTTAAAGAATAGATAACGGTGCCGAGCGTTATCTATGAGCGTGTGCACATAGATTACAGCAGTATATATAACACATTTTTGCACGTATAGATAACGACATTTCGCCGTTATCTATGAGCGAATTTCTTGTAGTGTGCCTTTATAACCTCATGACACACCCAGAAGCCAAAAATTGTAGAGGAGCATGATCCGAAGCGGTGGCTGCTACAGAAATTGAATATTCTAAAGCAATAACACTCTGAAATAATTTGAACTAATGGTGCCACAGTTGAGCATTTATGTCCAATCGCTACATAGACACAATACAATGTCTCACTCTTAGAGCTGACATTTGAATTCAATTGATTTTGGTTTAACATGGTATCAATAGCAATAACTGTTTTTCCAATTTGTCGGACCCTGATTATAAGTTCTCGTTAACCATGATATGCAAATATTTGGATATATATATATATATATTTAATAGATTACAAGTAATAAGCTCTTATGGAACAAATAATTGGAATCTTGTTGTTTAAACCTAAAATGTACAGTCTAGGTTCTTGCAAATAGATGAGGTCAATTGCACGTGACAAGTTAACATCAGTCGAATCTCAACGGAAAGCATAGCAGGACGATTCTTAATTCTAAGTGTTATCAAGAACAAATAAATAGAAAATCCTAAACACTCTAATCAAGATAAAGCAGATGAAACAACAAAATAATATATATATATAAAATAAAAATAAAAGGCGGGATTCGGATTCAAGGGCCTAGAGTTAAGGAAGTCTAAAATCAATTAAATCATGCTCCTAAATTCATGCTATTGTTCGTTCATTAAGGGTTTCTTAATAGTTTATCTAATTAATTATTTACATATTCTTAATTAGACAGTAATCACGATTAACGTATTAGATTACCCTAAGATGAATTCCTCAATTAAGAACAATGATTCATAATTAATCAATGATTTCCTAGAGTTGCTTAATTAGTAACTTACGTTTGCTTTTCTTTGCTCGTTGAGCTTCTTGTCTCTTTTGGCACGAAGCTCATCTCTCTCTGCTTTTGATATGTCAGGACAATCAGTCTTGAAATGTCCCTTCCTACAACACTTAAAGCAAAAATATTCGTAGAGGTCAGCTTTAACATATGAGGTTGATTTTACCTCATACCTTCGAGCAGGATGATCACCAGATCAATCTTTCCCTTTGAATTTTCTGTTATTTTCTTTGTAGAGTCTCTTGTATCTGTTGGCTCTCACCTCCATTCTTTGGAATCTTTGTGCCATGAGGGAGTACTCCTCGAAATAGTTCTTCGATGGGTAGTTCTCATCATCAGAACTTGATGATTATTTGACAACCACAGTGGGAGTTTGTTTTGTAGCTTCTCTGTTTTTTGTCTTTGCTTTGAAGGTTGTTTCTTTGTCATGGTTTCTTGCAGAAGATGGTTTGCTAGAAGAAGAATTAGGTAAATCATGAATACTATTGATCTCGTACTCATTTCCAGTAAGTAAGTCAAATAAAGAGTCAGTGGTAAGAGAGTTAAACTCTGGCATCATGGGATGCATGGCTGAGTAAATTTCCAAAGTAGTAGGTAGAGCTCGGATTACTTTCAAGTTTTTCTCTCGTTGAGAATACTTGTTTTTTTCAATCATAGCTATCTCTATGAGAACTTCTGTGAACCTGTTCTTCATTTGAGCTATTGTCTCTCCAGACTTCATTTTGAATTCTTCAAATTTGTTACAAGCGATAGACAGCTTGTTTTCTTGAATGATGTCTGAAACAAACATCTCTTTGGCTGTTTGGAGATGTCTGATTTTGGCCAAGTATATGCCTCTTACAATGCTTGAAATTAGTCCTTTGGCAAAATCATCAAGTCCAGCTTATTTTCTTTCTTCTGCCGTATATTCATCAATTGTCTTCTCCTTCTCAACTATGATTAACGAAGGAGTTGGACCAGTTCCATCTTTTATCTTAGCGCTTCCTTTATTCATTATTTTGATGGTTCCATCAATAATGACCTTCCACATTTTGATGTGTTGAGCACGTAAACACATCTCGATTCTGAAGCTCCAGTCATCATACCCTGCGATGGAAAAATCCTCACACGCACGTATCATCTGTCCTTCCATAACTTCAAAGTAGATGATTAGATAAATGCAAGTGCACTATGCTGTGAAAACGTTTTCAAGATCTATCCAAGATGACCACAAAGAGATAATCTCCTGTAAAATAGAAACAATGGTCAAAATGGATCACTGCTCTGATACCACTTGTTGGTCTCGAAAGAGCTAGATTGGTGTATGGGGGGGGGGGGGGGAATACACCAATTCAACCTTTTTCTAGTTTCTTATTTTAAGGTTAAGTATAACGTTTAAGCACACTTAAAAAATAAGATTGCTTAGAGTAGTAAAACAAATCTTCTTGTCAGTAAGATTTAATATTACTCAAATAACACCTTATGCATGAAAACAATAATCAAGAATAACAAATATAGATTTAAACTTAATTAAAGTTGTGTGCGGAATATGGTGGTTAATGCTCTTTTTAATATGAAAAACGTTTTCTTTATTTCAAGATATTATCAACACAGTTTTGTATGCAAGAGTATGAAGAAGATGATAAAGAAGTAAATGAGAAATAAAGAACACAAGCAGTTAACGTGGTTCGGGATAAACTTTCCCTACGTCCACGGCTCGATCAAATCTAGATCAAAAATCCACTAGAATTCTCCTTTCTTTTTACTCGTTGAGTACGAGCCACAAGAATTATCAAACCTAGATAATTTCTTGTGATTACAAATCTTCTTCCTAAGATTGAAAACTACAATCTAGGATTACAACTGGATCAAATCTAGATCCTAACTTTGGGTTTTGTAAAAACAGTTTTCCAGAAAGTAAACCTTCAAACATAAGTAAACACTACAGAGAATACAGAGAATTCTGGGATGATTGGAAGTGTTTTGAACGTTGAGAGCTTGAAGGTTTTAGTAGAATGATAGCAGGATAATGGTTTTAATTCTCGTACATCTTTCTGGAGGTGAAGGTGGTATTTATAGGACCTTTGAAGGAACTAACCATTGGAGACGAAGACGTCCTTCTTCTTTGCATTAATGACTGCATTAATTGCATGGCAGAGTTGTTGAGACACGCGCTGTTTAGTCTCATTTTGTTCGTCTAAACTTAGGTTTTTCGTAGCTTTATTCATATTATTTTCCCTCGTTCCGTGATGTTTCGGCCCGATTTATGTTTCATTTTATGTTTCAGGATCATTGACCTAAACGAGCGTCGAAAGTGTAAAAGAAACGAGAAAAGATGAGAAAATGAAGAAGTGTGCCGAAGGACACGCGACAGACCATGTCAGCGGCCTCTGACCCATGATCAGTGGTCGCTGACTAGCCAGACTGAGCCAGCGCCAAGCCACCCGCGAGCCAGCGGCCGTGCCAGGCCGCAGCACATAGGTTAGCGGCCGCTGACCTACCTAAGCGGTCGCTGACCCCCGTTTTTTCACGCGGGCCGTTGCAACGAACCCTAGCGTCACTCGGAACAAACCCAGTCAGCGACCGGTGACTTCCAGAGACCGCTGAGTTTCCTCTCACTATAAAAAGACACGTCGTGCCATTCATTCGACACATCGTAATCCTCCACACCTCGTCCCGACTTCTTTTGGCACGTATTCCTAGACTAGTTTTCCAGCATATTTCTATTATTTTTAGTTCATCTCGATCCCGCAATCAAGGGTCGAGACTTAGCATTCTAGATAGGATTTTTCATTCCGTTCTTCTTTTTAGAGTTAGTCGTTTACAACATTCGAACACCGTTAGTTCCAGATTTTCATTGTCGTTTCCAGACGTACTTCAAGTATTAATTCAAGTTCGTTTCTTTCCGTTTTAATCATTGCTTTGTTTATTTACTTTTATCGTTTGTTTCGTTTTATGATTTCAACTCCTTTCATCGCTTTCAATTTTCAGATTTCTTTCCGTTTTCCTTTCGTCTTCAAACTTCAAGTTCTTTACTTTCCTAGATTAGATTTAATTTCGTTCTTAGTTTAGATTTTAATTGCTTTCTTCGCCTAGTTATAGAAATCCAAGTCAAATTCTTTAATTGTTTTCCGTTTTTACGAATAAAGAATATAATTGCCCTGCTAAGCCTTCCTTGAGAATACGACTAGGGTCAACTTATTAATCTATAATGAACTCGTTCTCTTGCGAGCAATTTAATAAAATACTAGTATATCGGCTGGAAATATTCCTCGTACCCGTTACTGAGTCCCTTTATCGGACAGTGGGTCTGGTCTAAACAACACCACGTACTGAAAGTTGAAAATAAGTTGAAACAAATTTTGGCGCCGTTGCCGGGGAAGACTTTAGGCGATTTAATTCATTGTTATTTTTCTTTTTCTTTCTATTTTTCCTTTCCTTTTATTTTATTTACTATGTTTACTTTCTTCTTCTATATTGTGGTACGAGTAACGTTTTTGTCGAGTGTTATTTATGCAAGGTCGCCGCAGTGCTAGAAAGCCATTGACGCCCTTCATTGATAACATAAACCAAAAACGTGTTATTTTAGCATCCGTAGAAGAATACATTGAGCACATTGACAAATTTTTGCTTCCGCGTTTATTCGAAGAGATGGCCAATGAGAGAGCGGACGAGAGGCCGCGTTATATGGGCGATTTCACTAGGCCCAAGTTCGGGACAACTTCTACTTCATCCATCGTTCTCGACACCGCAGTCCGAAACTATGAGTTGATGCCACACCATCAATCACTACTTCCGACGTACCATGGACTCCCGAGTGAAGACGCTTTGACGTTCATCCGAAAATATTGCACGGTGGTGCAGACTTTCCCGCTTCACTCTTTGACGGAGGATCAACTCAAGTTGAAGTGTTTCCCTTACACATTGAAGGATAGGGCCAAATCTTGGTTCTTATCTCTTCCATCCGGAACACTCACTACTTGGGGATCTGCTTGTGAGAAATTCATTTTGAAGTACTATCCGCATCACAAAACTCAAGCGATACATACTAAAATAATGAATTTTGCACAAGCACACGATGAACCATTCCATGAGGCGTGTGAGAGATTTCAAGAGCTACTTCAACAGTGTCCTCACCATCAAATGGCACCGGAGATGCTCTGTCAATTTTTCTATGATGGTTTGCTCCAAACTACTCAATTCATGGTGGACAGTTTGGCGGGAGGAAATATTGCAGTCAAGACGGCGGAAGAGATGAACGAGATCTTCGAGACCCTAGCTGCGAGTTCGCATTAGAAATCCACACGCCCGAGACGAATGGAAGCCAGCGTAGTGACTACGAGCCCCGACCTCAAGAAACAAATGGCGGATATGATGAGGGAGCTACAAGAATTAAAGATGAACCGACCCCCATCACCATCCATTCCGTAAAGTGCACCTGAGCCATGCGGGATTTGTGGTGACTACAGCCACATAGCGGATGAGTGCCCATGAATGGGAGAGATGACATCCGAAGGGCAAGCCGAGGTGTACGCAGCACAGTAATTCACACCCCAGCCTCAGCCTCAGCAAAACTCGGGATGGAAACCCCAATTCCAAGGGCATGGAGCATAAAATTTCCAAAATAGACGGCCACCGGCTTCGAATTTTCGTCCTCAATACCAACAACAGTCATATTATCCACCACAACCGCCACAACAACAATTCTTTCCATCACAGCCGCAACAATTCTATCCACCACCGGCACCACAACAACCACATCTACCTATTCCGTCCCAACGATCATCGATTGAAGAGAGTTTGGCCGCTTTTATGCAAGAGAGCAAGAAAGCGCGAGAGGCCCAAGACGCCACAATTAGACGTCTCGAGACAGCTATAGGGCAGATTTTTGGCGCTGTCAATCAATTGCAGCAAGCACAATCATGCAAAAGTCTTTACCTCCTAAACGACACGACCCAGGTAGCTTCGTTATTGATATCATGTTAGGTAACGGTAAGGTAGCTTCTGGCATGTTAGATTTAGGAGCGAGAATCAATCTTATGCCGTATTCTATTTTTAAACAACTTGGTCTAGGAGATTTAAAACCTACTAGCATGAGTTTACAGTTAGCGGATAGATCGATTCGTCATCCTAAGGGAATAATTGAAGATGTGCTTGTTCAAATTGGTCCATTAATCGTTCCCATTGATTTTGTTGTTCTTGAGATAAGGGATGTGCATGAGAATGGAGTCGAGCATACACTACTCCTTGGACGACCTTTTATGGCTACCACGAATTCCATCATAGATGTCAAGAATGGTACCATTACAATGTATGTCCTTGAGGAGAAAGTATCATTCTCCACACAACAAGACCACCACACGACCTCGGGTGACTTAATCGATGCATGTTCTATTAAATTCACTAATCCATTATTTGAGGAATGTACGTTACAGGATTTTAATGAGATAAAAGATGTCACCCAAGATATCCACAAGGCCAAACATAAAGAGACCGATCGTGTGACGGTAGTTGAAGGAGTACAAGACACTAAACGAAATTGGATTCACCCAATTAAGCATCCTACACCAAGACCGAGGCATCCAAACACCGTACCTTGTCACGCTCATTCACTCACTTATGCGGGAGCCCTTATGCATCCAATCATCAAATCCGTAACACCTCCTGATAAGATCAGACCCCCTAAGAGAGGGTGGCTCATTCTCCGGAAAATCCCACATTCAAAGGATGACATACCACATCTAAAGAAAGAGAAGCCGCCATTTAAAATAAATTGGCATCGGGTGAGATCTTACATCAAGAATGAGTACATGCCCGAAGTTGTGGAGTTGAACACCAATTCTTACGCTCCCGGTTGATTGAGCGGTCTCGTCAAGCTAACGACGATAAATAAAGCGCTTCGTGGGAGGCAACCCACGCTCGTTTTTCCCGTTTTTCATTTTTATTTTTAATTTTATTTTATTTGATTTTGAGTCCTTTATTTATTTTTGGTATTTTTCTATGCTCGTAGGTATCATCGAGTTGGGAGAACATCGAGTCGAACGCAATTTGCGGAAGAGAATAGGACGGATTTGACGAGGGCAAAGTCAGCGACCGCGGCACATTCAGCGGCCGCTGACCTCGCACACCCTCTACGCGCCAGCACTCCCGCGCCAGCACAGCGGCCGCGCGCCACACCGAGTCAGCGGTCGCTAACCTATGTCTCGTAAATTCCCCCAACGTATCTCCACCAATTTACGTAACTTCACTCAACGACCGCTGAGGTGGCCGAATTTCCCCTACTTTTACCCATCTCACCTTATTTCTTCCACTTTTCCCTCATTCTTCATCCCCAATTTCCCCAAACCCTAACCCTTCTCTATCTTAATTCTCCAATTACTCCTTCCATACTTCATAATTTCATCCAATTATTTGAATTCACCATCACTTTTCCATCCTCTATCACTCTATCCGATCAAATTTTCTATTCATCCACAAATTCAACCCAAACCCCAAACCCTCATTCCATCTCTACTTTTGCACACCAAGTGTTTGTTAAAAGTCCAATGGGGAGAAAAAGGTCTAAGACTAGTGAAGTGGGGCAATCTAGCCACCAAGGTGACGGCGACGTGGAATTTCATCCCGTTCGTGACCACATTCCAACTTTCGGTGCCCCGTTTCTAATTTATACCAACCAAGAGGGTACACTCTATACTCGTTTTATTTCTCTTGATCTCACACTTCCGCGTACCTTAGATTGGAATCTTATGTCTAGCTTAGGCATTGCCTCTAAATTAACTCGCTATTTGAAAAATATTGGTTTGGATAAATATGCTAGATTAGAAATTGATGGCTATAAGGAGCTAGGACTTGAATTTCTCACTACTTTTGATGTTGCTGTTGATTTTAAATCATTTAAATTCCGTTATCGAGGTATTTCTCATACTATTACCACTACCATGATGAAATCCATCTTTGGATTTCCTACCTCGGGACTCCATCGGGTGCCCCCGGAATTTAATCCGAATCTAGCTTGGTTTGAGCTTACAGGTTTTCATAATTGGGCATTGGGAGGGATGTCCAGTGGCTTTCTTCGGGACCCTGAGATCGGCGTGCTCCACAAGTTCATTGCCTATTCCATCTCGGGCAATGAACAAGCCAAGAAAGTGAATACAGTGGAGTGCTTCCTACTCCATTGTGCTATCAAGAAGACGAAGATTTTTCCGTCTTCCTTCATATTCGAAGCCATCCAGTCAATTCAACGGCGGAAGCGGGCCCATGCCTCCCTTCTACATCTTGCTACCCCACTAGCTTTGCACCTCGAAATCATAAGTACAAATGGCCCTCCCAACCATGAGCCACTACTCACAAACTACATTGACATCAATGAATTGCGGGGTGCACAATTCGCCCTTTCTCGCACTGAGTTAGTGCCACAAGAGCGGAGGAATTGCGTGCGACGCTATCTAAACGCTCAAGTCGCGTCCCGAGCATCTAATGCATCCAAAGAAGTGGGAGATTCACATATGGAGGACAATGAGGAAGCTCAATCCGAGCATGAGGAGGACAAGCAAGCCGAGGACGAGGCCAACGCCGCTTGGCTTGGCTATGACCACGTGGACACCGCCGGAAGATCTGAATGGGGTACCCAACCTCAATGGGGTACCCAGTCACAATGGGGCGGACAATCTCAGTGGGGTGCCCAATCTCAATGGGGCACTCAACCTTAATGGAACGCTCAATGGGAGCAGTTCACTTCCGAGATCACCACGGAGATACGCGAGATGCGATCTGACATCCGCGGCCTCCATACTCGCCTCGACACACATCAACAACAATGGGAGGCCCAGAATCAGGCGATGGAGGAGCAAACCCGGCTACTCCGAGAGATGCAACAACAGTGGTCCTCTTGGACCCTTGGCGGTGCACCCACTTATCCTCCTCCCGACCAACAGTGAGCCTTTGTCTCACTGTTGAGGTACCTTTATTGTTTTCCTTTCCTTTTCGTGTGAGTGTGTTTTCGGCTAAATTTTGTTTTTTTTCCTTTGTCTCGTAGTTTATGTTTGTAGGTTTTCTTTCCGTTTGTTATCCCGAATGCCGCATTTCAGGGACGTTTCTCTATCCCTACTTTTTAGATCTTTACTTTCCGCAATGAGGGCATTGCTCTATTTTTATAGGAGGGGGAGGGGTGTCTTTTTATGCATGCATTTGTTGTTTTATTTTCGTGTCTTGTGAGCATGTAAAATTTTGATTATTTTTGAGCTACTTGGTCTTTATATATCGTGGTAAATCGAAGCATGATTTATGTTCGAGATGAGACATGATTTGAATTCCTTGATTGATTGGAGTTGATTTATGTTGTGAAATGTAGATGAACTAAGAAAACTCTAGCCGATTATGTGATCTCAATAACGTCTTATGCATCATCATTTTGCATTGTTCGAATCGATTATAATCTGGTCTAGATGGTCTATTTACTTCTATGATCTCTATGTGACATGATTGTGATGATATGATGATCAATTTTGGAATGATTTGAAATCTTATCAAGAACACATGCCATGATTAAATTTTTCCTAGGGATAGTTTAGACTAAGTTATGCTTGAGGACAAGCAAAGTTTTGTGTGTGGAGGGGTTGTTTAGTCTCATTTTGTTCGTCTAAACTTAGGTTTTTCGTAGCTTTATTCATATTATTTTCCCTCGTTCAGTGATGTTTCGGCCCGATTTATGTTTCATTTTATGTTTCAGGATCATTAGCCTAAACGAGCGTCGAAAGTGGAAAAGAAACGAGAAAAGATGAGAAAACGAAGAAGTGTGCCGAAGGACACGCGACAGACCGTGTCAGCGGCCGCTGACTAGCCAGACTGAGCCAGCGCCAAGCCACCCGCGAGCCAGCGGCTGTGCTAGGCCGCAGCACACAGGTCAGCAGCCGCTGACCTACCTAAGCGGTCGCTGACCCCCGTTTTTTCACGCGGGCTGTTGCAACGAACCCTACCGTCACTCGGAACAAACCCAGTCAGCGACCGGTGCCTAAATTGTGTAAACATAGGTTCTCACAAATATACAAGGTCAATTGTACGTGACAAGTTAACCCCGGTCAAATCTCGAAGGAAAGCTTAATAGGGTGATTTTAATTCTATGTGTTAACTAAAACAAATCAATGGGAAATTCTAACACTCTAAACCAATAATAAGCTGGAGAAATAGAAATAAAATAAACGAACAAAATTAATAAAAAGATGGGATTCCGAATTTAAAGGATTAAAGTTAAGAAAATCTAAAATCAATTAAATCATGTTCTTGCATTCACACGGTTGTCCATTAATCAAAGGCTTCTTAAAAGTTTGCCTAATTACTAAGATAGGTATTCATAAATAGACGGAAATCACGACTCACGTATTAGATTAACCTAATGAGAATTCCTTAATTATAAACAATGATTCGTAATAAATAAATGATTTCCTAGAGTTTCTTAATCACCTAACTCACATATTCGATAACTAAGCAATAATTCTAACTCACGTATTTGAATTACACAATAGGAAGAGCATAAATAACAACATATTTAATTCATATGTTTCCGATTTGGAATTTTGATGATTTGACCCTAAGTTCTCTATTGGAATCATATCTCGATCTCAACCAATAAACAATAAATTAAAACGGTGGTCAATCGCTTCAGTTAATCAAGCACAAGTAAAATCAATAAAGCATGAATCAAGAAAAATCAATTATTAAATTAAAGTACTTCTAACCCTAAGTAGAGAATGACAATCAATCCATAAAATAATTAATAATAAGAATTAAAACATACTTACTAAGATAGAATCTTGGATTGAGCGTCAAACTCCCCTTAATCCTTCATCCCGAGGTGAAATTACAAGGAAATTAAATAATCAAAGTGTATCTTGAATTCTATAGTAGAAAAGGGGGAAAAAAATATTGAAAATCATCCAAAAAATGAGACTTAAATAACCTAAAACGCGACCTAAAATCGCACCAAGCGGTAGCGGGGGGTCTAGCGGCCGCTGAGCACGAGCTTCTGACTCAGCCAAATGCACCACCCAGCGGCAGCTCGCCCCTGGCTTCTGTATTGCTGAGCCACGCCTACCAGCAGGCATTGGGAACTCAGCTAGCACTGGCCCCTAGGCGCTGCCTTCCTTGCTCCGGCCACCCATTGGGCGTTGCTCGCTCGGCACTCGCGGAGTGGCTCGTGCCGTCCCGTGTCACGCCCTAGGCCTTCTCCACACCCCCAGCTCATTCTCGAATCGTACTCAGCTGGTCTGTTACGCTTCTTGGCGCCAAATTTCATCTGCACGACTCCATTTCGCACCATTTTTCCACACCAAGAAACCTACACACAAATTCGATACCCGGAGTAATAACGAACAAATACTAAATAAAATGAACTAAAATACTAAGAAACGAGACTCGAAAACACATGTAAAAATATGAAATACCTTCAATACGAGGACTTAAACTAGACTCAACTCTCAATCATGCATAGTCACTTAATTGAGACTGAAGTGTTGCCCGTTAAACAAAGCTATCTCATAAATACACAATCACGATATACACACATCTCACATCCCCCTAGCACTCAACACGTCAAATCCCCTTTAAAATCTTTTAAGAAGGCAAGAAAGAACATTTTAAGGGTATTGATCATTGGGTATAAACTTCGATGGATCTCATGGAATATCCCAATGTGGTTTCCCATACTATTAAAATTATGAATCTCAACTGTGTAAGAAGCGGTTCGGTTTCAAATGTTCAGAATCGTGAACCAGTTTTTCATTAATATATTTTTTCTATCAGAATTTTTATTAATTATTTATAATTCAAAATTTTACATTATAATTTGCAAGCTAGACAAAAAGTCAACTTCTAGAATCTGTCAATTTTTTTGAAGCAAGTTAATCTCATAGTTCTCCAAGAAGCAGAAGCTGAGTGTGTGGCCGCTGGCAACTGCTGTGCACAAATTTTGTAGCTAAGGCAACAACTCAAGGACTACGAAGTATTCGTCCAAAACGTCCCTATCTATTGTGACAAATCAAGCGCCATCGCTATCACACAGAATCTCGTTCTCCACACCAAATGCAAGCATGTAGATGTGAGGCATCACTTCATCAAAGATCATGTGGAAAAAAAGAACGTGCAGATCGTGAAGATCCACACGTATGTGCAAAGGGCGGTCTTGTTAATGAAAGCACTGTCAGAAGACAGATTCAAGATGTTTTGTTGCAAGCTTGGACTTCTATGTCCAAACAAGGAACATATCGTGTATGCACAAAACATGATAAGCAGATCGTGGAACACATATTATGTTACATAGATGTATGTAACAAAACTAATATATACACAGATCGCATAACACTGACTGTAGAAACAAAAATCTCGATCTCCACAGAACTCAAGTCTCGCAGAAGAAGAAGAATGCACAGAAGACGTCACAGAACAGAAGACGATGACAGTTCACAGAAGATATATTATACACAGAACATCACATCTTCTGTCTCAAGACTTTGATCACTGTATTTATTACACTTGACATTTATTAAGGGGGAATCAAAGAATCTGTATAATTCTCTGTGCTTAATCATTTGCCTTGTATTTAATTTTTTCTCATTTATTGGTCAAAGTTATATGTTGTTTAATATTAATCTTAAACATGTAGGATGAGGCGGTGATACTGTAACAACCCAAATTTTTTAAAAGCTATATATATATATATATATATATAATATTTTAGATTTTGAATTCTTAATATGAAAATACATCTTTTCATTATAGATTATATTTTTAAAGTGTTTTATATATTAATTTATTGTAATATAATTTAAACTCTATCTTGTAGTCAAAGTTAGTTTCAATTTCTAAGAATTTTAAATATTATTTATGTATTATTTTATGATGATAAAATCATAATCCTAAGTATCCATTTTCTTATATAATCCCACACATTTTTATTTTCTCTTCTACATCAATGGTTCCCCTCCTACTCAAATTATCAGATTTATATATAGCAGAAAAAAAAAGAGTTTCATCCCCTAAGTAAGTAATTCAATTATTTTTATTATAATTATATATATACACGTATGGTATGAGGTGTGATTGATCAGTATTAAGTATATATACGTCTATGTACGAGCAGTGTGCGACATTATATATGTGTGTGTGATTATGTGGATTTAATATGTATATATACATATATGCGTGTGGTGTTATGGTATATGTGAATAATATATATATACACACACATGTGTATCATATGAAGTATATATATATATTTATGTGTGTGTCGCAGCATGTGTTTATATATATATATAGTGTATGCGTGTATGTGGTGCGTGTAATTAGTTAAAAATATTATATATATATATATATTGTATATATTTATATAAATATGTGTTATATATATATATATATATATATATATAGATTTTTAAATTAGAATCTCATTTTTCTTTTAGCTCGACTCTGTGATCTTATAATTGTTATCGTCTGGCTATCTAAGTTATTTTAGTGAAGTATTTATTATGTGAAAGATGTCCTTTATGGTAAAATATAATTGCTAATATTTTTACTGTATATGTTGCTGGTTATGTTGAAATGTTAAACCTACATGACATATGAAAAGTGTTGCGCAAGCATTATGAAGGCCATGGACTTAATAAAGGGTCCGGAAAACGAAATGATCCTTTAGGTAAAAATCCACCGTACAATACAAGATACATTACACTAGGGCAAGGATGCAGTAAAGGATCCAGAATCCAAAAGGGTTTTTGGGGTAAAAGTCTACTGTGCAATACGTTATACATTCTACGGGCATTGCATGATTCGTTATGTGTCGTTTAAATATTGGTTGTTACGTGTCTCTCACTGAGTATGTGGATATACTCATCCCTTTATTATATTATATTTTTACTTGTATTTTATTTTTATTTTCTATTAGAAGATATTCATTATAAAATTAATTTTAAACAAAATGTCCCGTTATTTATTATTTAAGGACAAGATTGTTATTGAAACTCACGAGATATATTTTTATCATTTATGAAGTTATGATGTTATATTATTTATGATTATAAGATACATGAATATTTGAGATTATTTTCTATTATCATATATGATATTGTGATACTTTATATGTTATTTATTTGTGATGTTATTTTATATTTTTGCTCATATATTATTATGTGATATTGAGCATGGTATGGTTTACTATTATTATGAAATACATGAATTATTTATAAAATTATTTTATTTGCTCATGTGTGATAATGTGATACTATATATTTTATTTATTCATGATGTTTTTATTTTATATGTTTATATTTAATAATGTGATACTTGTTATGTGATATTATGTGTGTTATTTTAAAAAAAAATTATTTAGATTATTCATCGTATTCTTTTATTTGTACAATGTTTCATTTTAGACTTATTTTTCCTATCTATGCTCTATTTTCGAGGACAATTTTTTTTTAAGTGGTGTAGATTGTAACGTCCCAAATTATTAAAAAGCTACATACATATATATATATATATATATATATATAGGATATAGATCATATACAAAAGGATTTTAAAGTAGGAAATAAGAAATAATCTGTGCCATTAATCATTCTAATCCAACGGTTGAGATCTTGACCGAGTTTTTTCATTTTTGGCACGAAATAATCCCTTTTTTATAGTAATTAAGGGCAAATCAGTAATTTAATTGTTAAATGCATTGTTTGTAACTATAAAATGCATTGTGAAAATGTAATTGAGTTATGCATTGCATTTAACTATTAAATGCATTGTATTTAACTATTAAATGCATTATATTTTGAACGCGTATAGGGGATGATTGATAACCGCCCACTTCAAATTACTAAAATATCCTTCGTGCATCGTTCAAAGCGATGGAATGCACCGCCTTTTTAAGTAGATCAGATTTAATCATATCCGTCCGATCATCCAAATCAATGGCTGAGATCATTTCCTATTTTCTACTTTAATTTCACTTTATACCTGAACCACTCCCTATATATATATATATATATATATATATATATATATTTAATATTATGGATTTTGAATTCGTAATTTGAAAATACATCTTTTAATTGGAGGTTATATTTTTAAAGAGTTTTATATATTATTTTATCGTAATATAATTTTAACTCTACCTTTTAGTTAAAGTTAGTACCAATTTCTAAGGATTTAAAATATATTTTATGTATTATTGTATTACGATAAAATCCTAATTAATCCTAATTATCCACTTTCTTATATACTTTCACAAACTTTTATTTTTATTTCCCACATCAGTCGTTGCCCTCCCACTCAAATTTTCAGATTCTTATATAGTAAGAAAAGAATTTCATCCCCTTAGGGAGGTAATTAAATTATTTTTATTATAATAATATGTATATACCTATGATATGAGGTGTGATTGTGTATAAGTATATATACGTATGTGTGCGTGCATAGTGTGCGATATTATAATTATATATATGTGTGTGATTATGTGGATTTAATATATATATACATATATACATGTGGTGTTATGGTATATGCGTGTATACAATATATATATATATAGGATATATATATATATATATATAGAGTGTATGCGTGTATTTGATCTGTGTAATTAGTTATAAATATTATATATATATATATATGGGTGAGTTTTATATATGTATATAGATTATTACATTAGAATCTCATTTTTATTTTAGGCGCGATTCTGTGAGTTTTATATAAGTATTTATCAGTTGAGGGATGTCCTAATATTTTTACTGTATATGTTATTAGTTATGTTGAAATGTCAAACCTACGTGATATATAAAAAGTATTGTGCAAGCGTACGAAGACCAGAGATTCTGTAAATGTAATGCCCCGTAATTTAATTCGAAAGAATTAACAAATTTTATTTTAAAATAGGGTATCATATCCTTAAAAATTTAAAAACTCAATCGTTGAGTTTCAATTAAGATAAGTATTTATCGAACTTGACGTTAATTGGAACGTGCTCGAATATAATTTTTGAACATTTTGTTCAATTGAGATTGATATTATTAATATTGTTTGGCCTTGGTTATTTAACAATAGAACTTTGTGTTATTATGATCAATTACTTGAACAAAATATTGAAATCTCATATAATAAAGTAAAATCTCAATTACATAAATCAAATCCTAATTATATATTTTAGTCCAATTACATATTGAGTTAATTTTTCAAAAAAAAATAATCAAAAGATGTATATCATGCGTAGCCTATAAAGCATAGAAGAAAGATTAATAATTCATCAAGTTTATCATGGCTATTATGCAGCCACATAATTTTTCCTTTGGCATCTCCCCATCCACACGTCTCTTTATCTATAATTTCATCCATCAACCGCAGCTCCACACTCCCCCACTATCTCTTCCTCTCCGCCTTCTCCGCCGCGCTCTTGTTTCTCCGCCTTACCTCTGCCGTCATTCTCCCAGATTTTCCTCGCCGCTGGCAGCGGCTCATCGCCTCTTCCTCCCAATCCGAAGACGAGCTGATCGAAGCCCCTGGATACCTCTTCGACGCGGCGGTTGCTTATGAAGACCGCTGCTTCTTCAGCCATTGCGGCGTGGACGCCGTCGGCATCGCTCGCGCCGTTCTGTCGCTCTCTGCTCGCGGCGGCGGCAGCACGATTTCACAGCAGCTTGTGAAGAACACACTCTTGAAGAACAAGCGCAGGTTTTTGAGGAAACTCGTGGAGATGGTGCTAGCAGTAGAGCTCGAGAGGAGAATCTCAAAATCGAGAATCTTGAGTGCATACTTATATACTGAGGACATGGCGTTTATGGAATACAGTCTGCATCATGAGACGGCTAGTGGAGCTTTTCGTGTACAAGACAAACCCGTTAAGGTGATGACCCTCGTCAACCAAGACTTCATTCTTCAACTGATTCTATTCAATTCTTTCCGTAGCCATAACAAGAAGAAGTTTGGTTCGGGACTGTTAGGAACGTCTGGAGCCGTTCGGGGCTGATTCGGGGTTATTCGAAGCTATTCGAGGTCTGTCCGAGGTGGTTCCGGACTTGTTCGAGGTTGTTCGGAGGTTGGTTCTGCTGGGACTAGAGCTGGAATGGTTCGTTCATTAAATTAAATGATATGACTCTATGTTTAAATTTTTGAAACTAAAACTAGAAGAAGTTAGGGTGATTCTCCAACTTGAATTGATTGAATCGGAGTTTTCTATGATTTATGATGAATTTTCGAAGTTTGCTGCGCAGAGACAACTCTGTGACTGTTTCAGGAACCCAAGTTTGACGATTCATATCTCCCTGATAATGCAATATTTTTGACTGTTTTCTTTTCACTTAGATAGCCAACATTACAAGGTTTCTAGAATGGTATAGCTCATCACAATGTGATCTATGAATTGAAAGTTAGGAGCCTTCAAAGTTCATGAAAAACAACCTAAAATCTGTCAATTTCCAGAAATTTATCCAACACTTTAAGTAGCCAACTTTGGGAGGTCATATCTCCCAAACCTTTTATCCAATGAATCTGATTTTCTATATGTATGTTGTAGGGATGCACATTAGTTTATAACATGTTTCGGTTTCACTTAAAACCCGTTATATTGATAGTTATGATCGAGCAAAAGTGGTTAATTAGTCATGTTACTTATATAAAGAATAGTTTTAGATTTTATTTATTTATTTATTATTTATGGAATAAAATTTTAGTTATAAAACTTTTATTCAAAATCTGAAAATAAGAAAAGGTTGGCCGGGTTTTGGGCTACCTATCGGGCCAAGTCGACTAAATTATTCTATGAGCCGGGCCAAGTCGACTAAATTATTCTATGAGTCGGGCCATATAATTTGATAATTAATTAAGGCTTCGTCCTAATTAATTGTACTTGATATATTTAATTAATTAGGATTAATTATTATTTAGATTATTTACATCTTATTTATTAATGATTAATTATGATTAATTAATTAATAATTATGATACTTAATTAATTTAGTCAATCTAAATTAATTTGAGACAAGTCATGAACATTTTCTCAGGATATCAAATTATGAGAATATCCCAATAATTTCCGATTCTCATGTCGGATTTAATTGTCTCAATTACATTAATTGCAAGCAATTAATTAGTTATCGAATTAGTAAATATTTAATTCCCTTGAACGAAGTTTCAAAAACCTAAAGTTTCGTTTGATTTAGTAGAACGAATATTAAACCATAGATCCTACAAATTAAATTTGATCATTTCGTCTTGAGGCAATAAACGTTATCAGCAAACGACTCTAAATGTGAAACGTTACTTGAAGGTTTATCAAGAGAGTGACAACCAAGAAACCAGAAGGAGTATAAGGTTTGCTATCTAGCACGGGATTCCAGGTGAGTTTACTATACAAACTATATTTTTGCTTTATTAAAGCATGTTGCGAAAATGTGAAATGATTGACATGCATAAAATTCTTTGTGTTTTGTGTATGATTCCTATCTGTGTTGAGCCATGTCTGCGAACTGGTCAACTTGTGATTAACGATCGGATCTTGAGCCATGTGTTGGTCAAGGTTAGTGTACACATGGGGAGTGTGATCGTTAGTCATTACGGACCGGTCCACATAGGACTGTGTGTCAGTATTGACCGATCCGGTGGCACCCATTGGTCAACGTCTGGGGGAGTGGAACCATTGCTCACCAGGGTTGTTACCATTTTTAACGTCTGGGGAAGCAGAAACCTTGCTCACAGCGTTGATATTATTGATTATGTCTGGGGGAGCGGAAACATTGCTCACCAACATTTGTTACAGATATGGATGAGACACATGGAAAAGTGAGTGGCCGCTCCAACTTTTGATAAAATCAAATGATGTTTTGTGTTCACAAGTTATTTCAAGATACTTGTGTTACATTGTGATAATGAATGATCAATAACTGTTTTGTTTTCGGCATAACCCACAGAGTACATCAAGTACTCAGCCCTGCTTGTTTTTCCAAACACTTGCAGGTTGAGCGATGGGGTGGTGGCGGTGGTGCTGAGTGGAGATTTCTTATATGATAAATATTCAGAGATAATACAGATCTTCATATATGTGTTAAGTTTTCACTATTCCGCTGCATTTCTTTGTCCTTTGTTGATTTTGGCTATCTGGTTTGTCTTCCAAAAATCAGAACCCTCGAATCGTACCTCGGTATTTTATTCCAGTTCTTTATCATTTCGAACATTTGATGAATGTCATTACTCCTTTGTAAGATTGAGCTTTTGAGTTATAAAGTTTCCTTCAAATATTTGACAATACACATTTGTTCAGTATTACTCCCCAGTTACCATTTTTGTTCCTGTTATTTCCATTTGTTCAGTATTACACGAGGGCAGAGATTAAGTAAAGGATTCGGAATTCGAAAGGGTTCTTGGGATAAAAGCCCACCGTGCAATACGTTATACATTCTATGGGCATTTGCATGATTCATTATGTGTCGTTTACATATTGGTTGTTACGTGTCTCCACTGAGTATGTAGATATACTCATCCCTTTATTATATTATATTTTTTCAGGCTAAGGAGTCGGGCATTGACGTGGTGGTAGTAGTATGACATCCTTTTTATTTTTACATGTATTTTATTTCTATTTTCTATTGGAAGATATTCATTATAAATTGGTTCCATTATATATTATTTAAGGACAAATTTATTTTTAAAAAGCTTCCGCGCTATAGTTATCTCAAACGTTTTGTTTATGATATTTAAAGAAGTTATTTTTACGATTAAAAAAAATAGTATTTTAAATTGACAAAAAAATACGGACATTACAGATACGACGCGTAGAAAATATAATGCATACCTTTTAATGAGTTTAAACGAATTTTGAGGAAATCAATCAAGTGTTACAAACACCGCTTAAACTCAATCAACGGAGGTGATGAGCACATGCTGCCACATCGGATGAAATATGGAAAACTGTTGTCTTAGGCTGGAAAAGGCAGAATTAGGGAGTGATCCCGACCATCCAATATTGAAGCAAACTCGATTCGGAATTTATCAATTGGTTGAAGGTATTACCCTCGTAGATATTCATGTATTAATTATTTCAATGTGGATATAATTAATATGTAGGAAATGTGTAATAGCTTATTGAAATTTCTTAGAATATGAACACTTTAAAATTTGGGATACAACCACACATGATCAAGTGTGAATTAGGAAATACATAAGTATATATGTGCACGACAATATAAAAGAGAAGGAGAGCACAAATGTAGACAAATTGTTATTAGATGAGATGAGGAATTCAAGTTTTAAATGAAGAACAACAAAATAGATATTAAAGTTGTGATACAGTCTAAAACATCTCCTAAAATAGTTCACCAATATCTCAAAAAGAAGTGTATATATATATATATATATATATATATATATATATATAAGTGAAGCATCCATGAGGAATATATGAGTACACCGTATATATGGTATAGGTATGGGAAGCAGTGTATAGATAAATGCAAGCAATAGGTAGACCAAAAGTACAAGTTAAAATGAGATTTTCAGAAGCAAAGCAAGGCCTTGATTCAAGAGAGAAACCCTTATACAACAAAAATTGAAACTGACATCTACACTAGAATTGATAGAAGTCAGCATGCCACAAACCAACAAAGAAAAAGATAATATGAGAAATACAGATCTGAAGAAAAGCTTTTAAAGAAATGAAACTTGATGAGTCACACTAGAAACAAAAGAGAACATAAGGGACATCTATATTTAGGCTGCAATATCTTTCCCTAAGATGTAATGAACCAATAGGAGCTTGAATAAGAAGAGGGCTCTTCTCGTGAAAGACAAAAACCGAGGCATGGAGCAGCACCATGATCCAGTCACCCATGTAGAAACATATAAAAAAGAAAAAAAGAAAAGTGACTGTTAGATTAGGAAAAAAATAGATGCAGCAGATATGGTGATGCAATAAGGATTATATGGCATCTCGAGGATAAAGACTAAACAACCCTATCACAGCTAAACCACCCTATAAATACCAAGTTCCTCAACCTCTTAACAAATTTTAGCAACAATCACATAGAGGTAAAAGCTAGGTAGTGCTGAGGAAGGGACATGCTCAAGCATTCAAGACATTCAACAATAGGAGTTCTTAAGGTAAGACTAAATGACTCAAACCCTTATAGTATTCCTTTGAAAACAGATTTCATGAAACATAGAACAACCTTATTGCTAAAGGACATGCTAAAGTAACAAAGACTTAAACTCTCATTTTTACTAGTACATGTTACTCCTTTAAAGATTTCAGTTAGAAGTTTAGAACAATATCAGGTGTACATCTTGTCATAGCACATATTAAGAACCAGGGAATTTAGCATCATGAATTCAGTCCTTAACTATGTTCAAACATAAAATATACTAGTGTAAGGAAAGATTTTAACTTTAAGTTCAGAACACATGAATAACATTATCCCACAGATTCGTAGATTATAGTTTCTCCTCTTCACTTCCCATTGGTTAAACTTAGAAGTATTGGGACCTAAACTTATGAATAGGAACTATGATACTGAACTTTAAAAGCCATTAAGACCTCTTAAAAAAATTATAAGAACATCATGACAACTTAGAAAGAACAGCATGGTAGGTTCATATTTTTTAACCACACTTATACCCCAGCATGTTATAAAGATAAAGACTGAAACTTTAAAGACCAGATTCCAAATCTCCCTTGTAGAAATTATAGAACATCAAGAATTTGACAACAAAACCCTATAGCGAACTTAGAACTATTCCTTATTCAGAACGTAGCTGACCATACTTTCAAAACAATCATAATTATTACTTAATATCTAGGTTAGAGACTTGAAATCATAAGCATAACCCTACCCAAGTCTAGACTGATTTAGAATAAAACATTAAGGTTTATGCTCAAGTTCAAATTTTTAAAAGATCAAAAGGGGTTTCAAGCCCAGAATGTTATACCTACAACCTACCAGAGCTTCAGGTCCCAAAACCATTACCAACCGAATCTGAATCTGAATCAGAGCCACTCCCTCGAACAGAAACAAAAGAAGAAATATTGTCAATAAAGAAGAAATTAAGAAAAAAAAACCTGAAAATTTAGACCTTCTCCCAAGACCTTCATTTAATCCATAAATTCATAAGATTTAGAAAATGTAAGTACGAGAATTGATGAAAATTAAAGTTGGGGTGTCAACATAATTAAGTTACCTCACCTTTACCAATCAAAGGGAGAAACCGAACGAGAGGTGGTGTAGGAGATGGCTCCAGTGAGCTGCTGACCCACGACCTTGACGTCGAATGAGGTGCCAGGAGGAACTGCATGTGTAGAACAAGAACAAAACAGAGAGCAGAGATAAGAGAAACAGAGAGCTGTGTGTGTGTGGAGATAAAGAGAAGTGGAGAACAGAGAGATGAGGAAGAAGAGTTACCTGAGGGTAGACCTCGGCGGCGGCGAGGGCCTCCGGTAGGAGCTGCTTCTCGCCGTTGAGCATTCGAATGCATAAGTACAGAGGCGGTGTGGCACTAGCTGGAGAAGAAGAACGGAGAGGGAGAATGGCAATTAAAGAACAGGGAGAAGGGAGGAGGAATCTACGCTGCTAAGGAAAGAAAGAGGCGGAATGTTAGGTCTAGGGTTGGATAGAATATGAAATGAATAGAATAGGGTATGTGGGGTTAGAAATGTCTAGAAGTTGGGCCAGGTTACGGGCTGGAATTTATTTTTCCTGGGCCTAAACAAATGAGACTGATGGGCTTAAGTAGAGGGATTAGTGGGCCAAGTTATTTAATCGTTGGACCGAGGATTTGATTAACGGGCCAAAAAGCTTGCGCTGGGAAGATTAAAAACGTATGGGCCGAGAAATTAAGTTCTTGTGGGCCTAATTTAGATAGAACATTGGACTATTTAAATTTAAGTGGGCAAAAATTTAATAAATCTGAATGGGCCAATCAAATAGATTAAACCCGGGTCTAGAAGTTAATTGGATTAATTAGAGCAAATAATTAATGGGTTAGTAGCATTTTAATAAATCAAGACTTAATTTAAGTTGGCTAAGTCCAAGAATAGAATTTTAATACTAAATTAGAAAACTAAAATTTATATATTAGAATTTAGTTGATTAATTAGAATTTAATCACACGAGATGATTGATTTATAAATCATACTTAGAGTATGATAATTGAGATTTACTTAGCCTATTAGAAATTAACTATCTTGTTCAAAGATCAAGATATTAAATTAGAAATCCCTTTATTTACTTTTGCCCAATAATTAACTACTTGGGTATAGTAAATTTCAAAATCATAACATGATTTAAAAATCATCAAACGACGCCTCTAAAATACAACTCCTAGACTTGTATTATAGTCGAGTTAAAGGACCGAGAATAATTCTCAAAATAGCTAAGGATAATACTTCCTTACACTTAGAAGTATTTGATAGACTTGGGCAATGTATCTCACAAAGAACGTTCAGATATGATTGGTTACAAAGAACTAGGACAGGCCCGTCAACTCAAGATTTCACAAGAAATGATTTTAGTGAAAATAGGTGCTTTAGAGACAAAAAATCTCTATGTTTCACTTGCAAATGACATGACAGTTATATATGTATGAGTGCGATTTTGGCATGTGTCTACTAAGTACTTTTGTACTCAGCCCTGCATGTATTTCTAAACGTGCAGGTTGAGCGATGGTGAAGGAGGGGTGCTATGTTCAGGCTTTTGTCGATCTCTTGTTAGTTGACTCTTGGAGGTTCTACGTGTCATCATACATGTAGAGCTTATTTCGATCCAAATGTCTTTCCGCTGCTAGTTGAGATCATTATTTATTGAATTCAACACTTCAGTTTTCTTTCAGATTACATTAATATGTACCGAGCCTAAGACTCGTGTACTTTTATTCAAATCATGTATGATGAGTTGTTTGGGTGGTTATGATATTGTAGTTCAGTTCATCCTTGTTCCAGTTCTCCATTTCTATTCCCGTTTCTTTAATTCATTCCCTAGTCACGATTTTTCCCGACTTTACTGTCCATAGTAAAATGCGGGCGTGACATGTTTTTATTTTATATTTTTATATTTTTATATTTAATAATGTGATACTTGTTATGTGATATTATGTGTGTTATTTAAAAAATATTATTTAGATTATTCATCGTATTCTTTTATTTGTACAATGTCCTTTTTAGACTTATTTTTCCTATGTATGCTCTATTTTCGAGGACAAATTTTTTTTAAGTGTGGAAGATTTTAACAACCCAAATTTTATAAAGTTATATATATATATATATTGAACATTATATATTTTGAATTCGTAATTTGAAAATACATCTTTTAATTAGAGGTTATATTTTTAAAGAGTTTTATATATTATTTTATTGTAATATAATTTTTAACTCTATCTTTTAGTCAAATTTAGTTTCAATTTCTAAGAATTTTAAATATATTTTATGTATTATTTTATTACGAGAAAACCCTAATCCTAATTATCCACTTTCTTATATAATCTCACAAACTTTTATTTTTCTCTCCCACATCAGTGGTTCCCCTCCCAATCAAATTTTCAGTTATGATGTTATATTATTTATGATTATGGGATACATGAATTATTTGAGATTATTTTCTATGATCATATAAGATATTGTGATATTTTATATGTTATTTATTTGTTAATGTTGGTCCCGAAAGAGCAAGGTTTTGGTGTATGGGGGGGGAATACACCAAATACAAACTTTTCAGTTTACTTGACCAATTTAATAAGAGATATTTAAGCTTTCTGTATTACAGATTGCTCAAAGTGTCAGACCAGATCGATTATCTAATCGATCTTGTTCTGTCCAAGCAGAATCTCTCAAGTGAGTAACACAAAGCAGAGAGTAAGAGTAATCTTATTCTCCAACAGTGTATTGTGTGCGGAATAATGGTGGACTTAGTCAGTGCTCTTTGTTTAGAAAACCTTTGAAAAACTTAACCGAATATTTAGGAGATTGATTAAAAGTGCAGTTTGAATGAGTATGATAGATAGTGAATAAAACAACTGGAAAATAAATGCAGAAAGTAAATAGCGCAGTTATTTTACGTGGTTCGGGAAACCCCCTACGTCCACGGTCTAATCCAAACTGGATTAGTTATCCACTACTAGGATACTCTTCTTATTTATACTCGCTGAGAACGAGCCACAAGTTTCAAACACAACCTGATTGAAACTTATGCACGAATAAGGGTCGTGTCCCTTTACAACTTACAGAAAAACTACTGAAAACAGGATCTCTTCACGTTAATCCACTAGAGAACTACTGTAATACCCTCAAATTTTAATTAGTACTTAATTGCTAATTTGAGATTTAATGAGGCTTTGCATCCTTAAGAAATAAAAATAAGAGAATTTTTAAAATTAAGATGTATAGTTATAATTGGAGAATATAAGTAACCTAAGTGTTACTTAAGCATGATTAGAGAAAGTATTAGCATATTATGAGATAATTATAATATGATCAATTAAAATAAAATAAAAAGAAAAATGAATATTCTCCAAATTTCTAGAAAGTGGTATAAAGTGATGAATAATCACTTAATTTAATTAAATCAAAATAAAATTTATTATGGTTTAGATAAATATCAACTTTTCACTATTCAAGATAGACATAAACCAAAAATCATCTTCTTCTTCCTCCCTCCTAAATTTCGAAAATTTCACTCCCTCCATACCATAAAATTTTTCTCCTCCCAAGCTCCATAAGGTGATTCCAAGTTATCTCAAGTATAAAGATTAGTGAATTAAGGGTAAATAGCTATTCCCTATCATGTTTATATGTTTTATGTTGATGAAGCATGATTTTAAAGCATGGTGATGGAGAGTTTAAATTTGAAGTATTAGTTGTTATTTCATTATTTAATCATGTTTAAGGTGGAAAGCATGTAGGAAGAGGAAGAATATGTGAGAATAAGATGACATAGATGAAGATATGTCTTTAGGGTTTGAATTTAAATTATGCTAATACTTGATATGCTAGGTTTAAATTAAGTTGATATTCATGTAATTGAGCATGTTTAATTATAAGATTAGAAAGAAATTTGATGCAAAATCCAAGTATAAAAATTTTGTAAATTTTCGAAAATTTATAAAATAAATAGCTATGGGATTTTGATTTTATTTGTTTAAATTGATATCTTATTTGAGCTTATGGGTATGATTAATGACTAGATTAAATTATTTAGAATTTTCCAAGCATTGGAAATGAATTTTCAAAATTTAGTTAGTTATGGAATTTCTAAGTTTAAGTGCATGTTGATGCTATTTGAACTAAGTAATGATCCATTATAGTTCATTGAGCTATATTAAGCATGGTTGAATTAAGAAATTAAAGATAGAGTCACTCTTACATTAAGATGTTAAATCTTCATGAAGAAGGGCACGATTGAAATTCATATATAGAGATTATATTTGTTTGGTTTGATGAAGTATTTAAGATGAGGAATGAATATGGTGGCTAATGTGAATTTATAAGATTGTATTAACCTAATATGTAAGAGTTATAAATTGTTAGTTTAGTAGGTAAAGAAGTGAAATAATGACATAGATAAGATAAGTGATGATTGAGATGTTAGAATAGAAGGATGCAATAGCCGAAGAAATTACAGTTATACAAATTAATAATCAAGTAAAATATAAGAAGAAGAATGAGATTATGAAATTATGATTTCATAGAAAAGAGAAAGATTTCTTATCTTTAAATGTTTTAATTAATGTAAGGTTCAGCTGAGAAAGAGATAGAAGCAAAGAAAGAAAGAGATGAAGCCTCGGGATAAATAGATCAATCTATCCAGGTGGGCTTTCTAAACAAGGAAATGCACGTGCTAAAGAATTATTTATGCTTTGAGATGTTTATTATGTTTATAGATGTTGACTTGCCTGTTTTTGAGCATGTTGCATGTACCTATCTACAACAGAATTACGATATCGGCCCTATGCCGGACGAGCTGCCGGTAAGGGTTTATGTGCACATTAGACCGTGAGCCGGTGAGCGGACTGGCCGGTCAGAGTGTTTGAGAGGGAGGCCTACCTCTCAACACTAGAAAGTAGATATGGTATCACAGATTTAAGATATATGTCTGCAGACACATTTGATGCATGTTCAGTTTTATGTTTTTATGAAGCGTATGCAGGTTATTTTCTTAAAAAAACCCTGTATATGCTAAAGTTGGCAAGTCAATCATATAGCTCTAAGAGCAAGTTTTAAATGTTTTGGCATGTGTCCACTGAGTGCTTTATGTACTCACGCCCTGCATGTGTTTCTAAACGTGCAGGTTGAGCTGGGAGATGGTGAAGAAGCTGAACACTGTAGTTTATCTTTAGACATGTAAATATTGAGTGAGATTATGGTTGTCTTTTTAAACTTTATTGGACATATTTTGTAAGCCCGAGTTATATGTCGTCATACATATAGCTCAACCACTCTTTCCGTTGTGAACCTCAGTCCCTTCTTGTTAATCTAAATGTTTGGTACCACTATGCTTAATTAGCTTTTGATATTTATGTTGGTATTTCCTTGGTGAATCATCATGTTCAACCCTTTTCCTTGGTTATATGAGTTTTACCTTTGATAAATTGAAATCCGAGTTTATAAATTGTACAAATTTGTTTTCGCTAAAAACAGGGAAGCAGGTTGAAACCCCTTTTCCGTAAGTTTCATCTGTCCGAATTCACTAAAACTTGATATCATTTTAAAGATCTTTTCAATACCTTTCTAACGGTTCTTTCGGATCTTAATTCTGAGTCCGAATGAGTAAGTTATGAGCTTTCGAAGTTGATGTATCCAATCTGCCCTGAATTTCAGCGAAAAGTTATTCAAATTTATCTTTGAGATTAAACTTCATTTGCAAGAGTTTCTTAAGTTAATCAAGTCATGGCCTAATTACTTAACTAAGAAAGGGTTAAGAAATTGGGCTGTGACAACTACTATCTAGTAAAGATCTCCTTCTTTCTCTCTCGATAAGACAGACTTGAATCGAGGTGTGATTACGATTACGAACGCTTTGCTTCGGAAACACGAACTGGTTGAAATCTTCTCTCATTAAATGCTTCAATTTGTTGAGATGATTTCTGGGCGTAGCTTGAAATGATAATTGATCTTATTCGCGTGTATATATTGCCAGTCTTTGTTCCGAGCTTTTATAGGTGTAGAATTTTAAAAATTCTAACTGTTGAGTTTGATTGGTTTGGAGTAAATGTGATTTTACCAATCAAGGATAGTGAATCCCTAGATTATCTCTTCTTGCCTTCTAAATGAGTTTGACAGAATCTTCCAAGTATGGTAAGCAGATCATTTAACAGATAGCTTTCCTTTTTCTGGTCTTGATTGATTCTCTTCCTTTTGTGGTACGAAGGGCTTAGTTAGACTTTTGGGATTCATAGACATTTTCTCTGATTTCAGCATTTGAGTGTTGATCTGGTTGAACTTTCTGGTTGAGAGTTTCTTGGTTCAACTTTCTGTCTGAGTAGATTTGCTTCAGCTTTCTGGTTGAGTTGCCGTGCTTCAACTTTCTGGTTAAGTTGCTGTATTTCAACTTTCTGGTGAAGTTGATATGCTTCAACTTTCTGGTTAAGTTGTTGTGCTTCAACTTTCTGGTTAAGTTGACATGCTTCAACTTTCTGGTTAAGTTGTTGTGCTTCATCTTTCTGGTTGAGTTGCTGTGCTTCAACTTTCTGGTTGGGTTGCTGTGCTTCAACTTTCTGGTTAAGTTGACATACTTCAACTTTCTGGTTGGGGCTTTCTTTATCACTCTGATCCTTCTGAATGTTAAGGTTCCTGTCATATATAAACCAGATAAAAGTAATACAGAACATGAATAATCCTAAGTGTGTTTTCGAGAGAATATCATTAAAACCTAAAATAATTTGTGGGGTTCCCAACAGTTAAGTTATTTTATATGTTCATATATGATCATGTGATATTGAGTATGATATGATTTACTATGTTTATAAAATACGTGTAATATTTATGATAATATTTTATATGCTCATGTGTGATAATGTGATACTATATATTTAATTATTCATGATGTTATTATTTTCTATGATCATACATTATAATGTGATATTTTGTACATTATTATTTATGATGTTTTTATTTTATATGTTTATTGTCACGCCCGCACTCTACTAAGGATAGTAAAGTCGGGGAAACCGTGACTTGGGAAAGGTTTTAAGAAGTCGGGATAGAAATGGGGCAATGGAACAAGGAATAAACTGAACAACAATCTCATAACTGGGCGAATAGTTCATCATACAGGATTAGCAAGAAAGGACTTGAGTCTTATGCTCAATACATAATAACTTGTCATGAAGGAAACTTGAGTCTTAGGTTTATTACATAACAATCTCTTACTAGCAGCGGAAAGTTACTTGGATCGCTAAAAGCTCTACATGTGTGAAGACACGTAGAACCCCCAAGAGTCAATTAATAAGAGATCGACAAAAAGCCCGAACGTAGCACTCCTCCTTCATCATCACTCAACCTACACATTTATAAATATATGCAGGGCTGAGTACAAATTGTACTCAGTAGACACATGCCAAAATCGCACTCATACATATATATTTGTCATGTCATTGTAAGTGAAACATAGGTAATTTGTCTCTAAAGAACCTATGTTCACTAAAATCCTTTTGTGAAATCTTAAAGTTCGATCGATCTAAGTTCTTTAGTAATCTACCATATCTGTAACTTCTTATTCTTCTTTGTGTCGGGAAGGTGGCCACCTTCCACGAACACCTTGACCGGCCAACCCGCTCGATGACTCACGGTCACTTTAACCGGCCAACCCGCTCGATGACTCACGGTTACTTTGTGTACACTAGTCCTAGTAGGATAGTTATCCCACCAGAACCCGAATTCGATTCTTTTAACTTAACTGAGCAGATAGGTATCATACGAAAATCATAAACATTTATGGCAGACAATACTTGAAAGACATTTTCAATTCAAAAACTTTTTGAAAAGAAAAATTCATAAACTAATATCACACACATATTTTATAGTGTAAGAAAGCTTACCTGGCTCGCTTCCTCTTCAAATTAAATTCGATCTTCTTGCTTAGTACATCCTCCAAGCGTAACCTTAATCGATTTTTACGAGGTGAGATACTCATCTGAGTATATATATTTTTCTACTTTGAAAGGGAATGTTGTCCTTATTATTTTTGGTAATTATTCTCGAATCTTAACTCGACTAATATTTGAGTGCTTAAATCTAGAGGTGTCGTTACACTCTTAATCAAGCTATGGTTTAACTAATTTCTCATACATCTCACCCAAGCCAATAAATGTTGGGTATAATTCATAAGAGAACTCTACTTGATTTATTTTCATTCAAAAATTTATTTTAATCTTATAGGTTAGTATTAGCCTTGATTAATACACCTTAGGTATGATCTTAATTTAATCAACTATTATGATTAAATTCTAGTTTAATAAATTAATTCTCTAAGTTCAATAATAATATTCTACACTTGGACCTAGTCCCAATTAATTAGATCTTGATCCAATTAAATTAATAGTTCTTAGCCCAACTAAGTAAAATTCAACCCATTAATATTGATTAAGAGTTTGGCCCATAAGATTACTAGATTTCGGCCCAGTCATTAATACCTTCGGCCCAGACATTTAACTATAGCTTGGCCCAATCCTTTAGTAAATCTCGGCCCATAAGATCAAATAGACTAAACTTCTACTGGGCCAAGTTAAATTAAATAAATTGGCCCATCCTTCCATTTAACCCGACCCGTGACCTGGCCCAACTCCTAACCCATGTTCTAGCATCTTCCTATCCCTAATTAGACACTAACACTCTCCTCACCTTCAACCTTTTCTTCTCCCTCACTCAGCCGCACGACACAAACACAAACACACCCATCTCTCTCTCTCTCTCGGCCGCTCTCCTCGGTCTGTCGCCGTTCTCTTTCTCTCCGGCGATTTCCGGGCTAGAACCTCTTGCCCGCAGATGTCCCCGAACGGCCGAGCTTCTCCTCGATCGTCGGCATCATCTTCCTCTCCAACCTCTCTCTCCTAAGGTAAACTCTTATCTCTATATCTCTTCCTAGATTCATAAGTTCTATTTTATTTATCTTACGAAATTTCACAAATCCCTCTTAAGCTCCATTTATCTATCCTTAACTTTCAGTATCTCTCTGTTGGACCCTCCTCTCGCGGCTGTTCTCGGTGGAAGCTCACCGGAGCTTCATTGCCGGCTACCTCAAGGTGAAGATTCCATTTTTCTCAAATTTCAAATTCTAGTCTTTAAATCCCTTTATTTTCTGAAATTTCTAACCATATATTTAATTCGATTTATGCATTCTAACATCTTGCATGTTCTTATCTCTGTGTGGTTATGGATTTGGATTGGCTGGTTCTTTCTTCATTGAGACAAATCCCAAAATTCTAAGCTAAGTGTTCTATTTTTTTTTGTGCCCTGAAATGTTTTATTTTCCCTGCTAATTGTTTCTTTGTTTCTACTTGTGAGTGGGAATTAATTAGGATGGAATTAGGGCTGGAACGATGGGGTTTCGAGCTAGGTGGTTAGGTGGTGCTCTTCCTGCGGAGACAGTAGCTAGCAGTGGTCCTGCGTATGTTCTGTTTGTCGAGCAAAACAGCTGACTCTCTACTCTCTTAAGTTTCCCATTCTTATTGCGTTATTTTGATTTCTGAAATGTGAATTTCTCATATTATGCATGTCAAGCTTATATTTCTAATTTCAAGTTTCAAGAGCACGGTTTTGAAGTTTCTGGTTTAAGCTTGCCCTTTTTCCTTACTACTAAGTTGAGGTCTAAGCTACCTACTTCCTTTCGGAATTTATGTGAAAAGATCCCAGTTGTTCACCAAGTCAGTTGTGAAATCATGCTGTGTCCTGAAAATATTTCTGTTAAGATGGTTTGATAGCATGCTGTGTCTTTATTTAGTCCAAAGGAGAGAATTTGCTAAGTTCAATACATGTTTTACAGTTTTCTTATTAGCACCAGAATTTCATTGGCTCCACAACGTGCTTAACTGAATCTAAGATTTCTAAGTTGGAATTTCTTGTTACCTCAGAGATGATGGGGCTTTTGAGTTAGGTTTGGGCAGATTGTTTGAGTAGAAATTGGGGAGTGTTTCCAATCTGTTTCTATTTCTCTGTCCAGCCAAAATCATAAATTTTAAGTGGCTAAGCTAAATCCTTGTGAGCATGCCTAATTATTGCTTGAGGAAAAATCCTTACTATGTTTCTTGATTTCTGATTTTAATTTCAATAATATACTAACTCATCATTACTGACTCTTCTTATCTAATTAGCATAATTTATTCTAAGTTCATTACTATGCTTAAAAGGGAGATTTTGGAAATTCTAACTATGTACAGATTCTGATTACTCTATTATTGAGTTCTGAACCTACTAGTATATGAACTCTATTATTGAGTTCTCTTGACAGCGATGCAGCACTTGTTCGACCATCTCATTTCCCCCGCCGATGCGGTTGTCACGCTTCTCGCGCAAATCCTTCATGGTAAATCTCTCATTTAAATTCTCTTTCTGGATTATCTTCTCTCTTATTCTAGTACTGAACTGGGGATGACTTCTATGTTCAAAACATGTGTTTGATTTGTCTCTTAAGTTTAGAGTTCGCTAAATCTTGAATTAAAGAATACTTAGGGGTTTATAAAGACTTGCATTCTAAATCTGATGTCTTGTTCTTTGTTTCTAAACATACTTGAGTTCTAAATTGAAGGTTGAAGGAAGAGTATATTATTATTGTAATTTCAGTTTTATGGTTTCCTTAACATAGTTTAAATATTGAAGGATGTTTTGAACTAGATGTTAAAAGGACAAAACTTAAAGTATGAAATGCGTATACCTCAATGTCTTCTTCTATTGAACTTGATGTGAACTTCCTAATGGAGTGATATTTGGGCAGAGTTTCCCCTTGAATTTGTTCTCTCCAATTTTCTATGCTAAGGGGGTTGGTATTTATAGTGTAAGATCTGGTTGGAGGGGGGGTTCTGTGGTCCTTGATATTAATTGATCTTCTATTTCATCACTACTCCTTAACTCTTTTTTTTTTATTTGGTGTACAGATGGTAGACTAGTATGACACCTCTTTTTTTTTACTTTTTCTTCTTGATCTGTCACTATCGAGCCATGTGCTCTTCTCTATTTCAAGAAGATCTCTATACTTCTTCCTTTGATATGCTCTATACACCGAAAGTCTCCCCTAATACTCTCATTTGTCTTATGTTGCAGAGAATCTCCTTTTGTGGCAGCAATATTCTAAGTGTTGATGGAAAATAAGGCTGCTTTCTTTCAACAAATATGGCTCAAGGCCACTGCATGAGACTTCTGCCTACCTTTGAAGTTGCTGTCCCATTTCAACACTTCTACAGTGTTTGCAGCTTTTTACTATTTTCAAGATTTGTATGTTTACAAAATATTTTGGTAGATTGATTTCTCAATTGTAGCGGCCTATGACTGCATGCCTATCTCCTATCTCTTCCTATTTTGTGTAGGCTTTATTATTGCTACTATTGTATTATAGCACTTGCAATACATATGGATATCTCTTTATACAACAATGTATTCTCTAGAGTTTACATGACTCATACTATATATATACATATATTTATTTACTTATGTACATGACTAATACTTTACTATATATATCTTGTTTAATACAAGATCATTAAAATTCTTCATACTATCTTAATACTTAAGGTAATATCAATTAATTATATTCAATCTTCCATAAAATATATAATTGTTATCTAATCAATCTTTCAACCATTTACCTTCATCTATTCATTCTAATTAAATGGTTAATTTATAAGTTCTAATTAACTTATAGTTATTACAATACTAATTATCGATTATGCATCTTAAGAATTTATTCGTATCGGTTTTAAAAATTGTTATGTTACTACAAAATGACATTACTATTTTCGAAACTATATAATTACGACACCATCTAATTGAATTAGACCGGGATTGAAAAAGCGGGGCATTACATCCTACCCCTCTAACTAAAAATTTCGTCCCGAAATTTGTATATTTTATTTAACCATCTACTATATTTATCTTCCATTTTGTTCTAATGCTTACACCCGACTTTTCTACAAAACTTCCGTTATTGAATTACTTTATGAGTTAGTGTATTCTTCGATTCGAAATAACTTCGGGTTTCTTTCTAGCATACCCTTTTATGAGTTCTAACATCTGAAATGTCGTGGGCATTTAAAATCTTGGCCCGTCATGTTAGTTCATTCCTAATGTCATGTTTACGTCATTCGTCGGGTTAATCTCTAAGATTATCTGATAAAATTCTAAGAAAACTTAAATCCAAATTTCGGTTATAGCAAATGATTACGATTGCTAGTTCTTCCTACACTTGAAGGGATTTCTCCTAATTGTCTCTACTTGGTATGTATTTCGCCTTAGGTTATCTACACATGCCCTTGTGAAATGCATAGTATCAAACAAAAATATTCCTATTGAATCGAGGAGTTTTGGGTCATACCTAGTTTCCGTGACTTCCCTTTGGGTACCTCTGTGCTCCATCTTTTAGTGGTTGCACTTGTTGCTTAGTAGGGCAGTTGTTTGCAAAATGCCCACGTTGTCCACACACCTAACATCCATCACTCCTAGCCTTGCAGACACCCCCGTGCATTCTATTGCACTTAGGACAAGGAGAAAACTTCTGCTCATAGTTCCCTGTCTGGTTGGTTGGGATTTCTTTCTCTGAGTCTTGGGGACGAGGTGGTCCTTCCCAGGTCTTCTTTTGAGATGGTTTGTTCTCATTGCTTTCCCACTTACGCTTCCCTTTATAGTTTTGGAGTTGTATCTGAGGAGGTGTTGTTGCTGGAGTGGATGCGGTTTTGTCTCTTGGCATAGCTGTCTCTACATCAAGAGCTCGACTGAGGGATTCAGGGTAAGACAGTCCCCCATGACTGGCTAAAGCCATCCTGATCTTGTGCCTGAGGCCTGCACAAAACTTTTCTGCCATCTTTTCTTCTGTATCTACTAGTTCTGGTGCATAGCGGGCCATGTCACAGAATACCCTATCGTATTCCGTTACCGACATTTGGCCTTGCTTCAGGTTATAAAACTCTAATTCCTTTTTCTTGGGGTAACTCTAGAGTATTCTTCTTCCAAGAATTTTAATTGATTAATAATCTTTTTTTTTTTGGAATATTTTAAATCCTTGAGAAATATTTTTAATATCCTTATAGATTAATATAATTCTTTTGGGAATAAGAGTTGAGCTTTGGTATTTAATTAAACCTTACCTTTAGTATAGCCCATAAATAATTATCTTTAACATTCAGATTTATAGTTAGCCCATCAATCTATTGTTTTCGGCCCGTTTAATATGGAACTCGGCCCAGTAGCCTTAAAATTTTCGGTCCACTCTCAAGTCTCCCACTTCTAAAATTTTCTCACCTACACTCTCTTTTTAACCCACGGTTGCAAAGCAACCGCAGCTGCCCCCTCTTCTAAAATTCTCTCCTACACTCTCTTTTTAACCCACGGTTGCAAAGCAACTGCAGCTGCCCCCCTCTTCTAAAATCCTCTCCTACGCTCTCTTTTTAACCCACGGTTGCAAAGCAACCGCAGCTGCCGCCGGTTATCAACGGCTCTGAACAGGAACGACGCCTACCCCTGCTCTTCGGCCGTTGTTCGTACTAGTAAGGTTTTAAACTTTAAATTCTCTTCTTGTATTTTTTTTCAGTTTCTGTATCACATATTCTCTGCAATTTTTTTAGTTTCTACGTTCTAGTTCTCATACTATGTATTTTCACGCTTGTTTTTATTTTTTTTGCACAACTTGGTTTCTGAAATGATGGTTGAGGAAAGAGTTTCTCATTAGTTTTAGTTTTGTTTTTTAATAGTTTCTGAACATGGTTAAAAGTAGAAGGTTTTGATCAAAGTGCTTAAAGAACAATGCTCTTAAAGTTTGAATATGTATACCTTAGCATCTCTGAATTTGAGATGGTTAAACTTCTTGTTGATTATGCCTTGGGCATAATAAGCTTCTTCCTCAAGCTCTTTCTCTGAGATTTCTTACTGCTGTAGTTTAAAACTGATTATTGTGTGGAGTGTGTTTTTGAGAGAGCTTCTAGCCATATATGTAGTGGGAGGGAGTAATCTTAGATAAATCTAGCTTGGATTTGATTGGTTGAGTGTGTTGGTCGAGGAGTGATTTTAGGAGACTAACACTTGGTCTATAACTCTTACTCTCATATTTTGCTTCCCATCATATCTATTGTGTATTTGACAACTGGAATGCTATGAAGCATGGAGCCTCTCTCTCTTCTTTTTCATTTATGAAGCATAGCTGTCCATCCTAGTCCTTATTTTTTGTTCTTAGGTCTCTCTCATTTATTAACCTTTTTTTTCTTTACCTCAGAAGGTTTCATTATGGTGACAGTAACATTTACTTTTTGTAGTGCATGTGGTTAGATATGGATGCATGCTTTATCTGATTTTGGGAGTTGTTCATTCCTATAACTAGAGTTGTTCTTACTATGGTCTAAGACATGTCCTTGTACTATACATTTTCTTAGTGTAAATTCTTCCATCACCACTATTATTGTATTATGCTTTATTATTACTAATTCTAAATTGTACTACTAATTCTTATTATACCTTTTTATACCCCAATGTATTCTAAAATGTACAAATAAAAGAGCGGGACATTACATTCTCCCCCTCTTAACGAAAATTTCGTCCAAAAATTTGTAAGTTCTAATTAAACAACTCAGTTTATTTCTCTTCTTTCACCTTCTCTTGACTTGATTGATTTATTATAAGTTCTTGCACTTTCTGATCTAAGATAGCTTCAGGTCTTTGTTCATAGCTCAAGTCAGGTTTTCAAATCATCTCTTCTTGACGATTAACGTGTTTGGGCCAAACACGTATTTTCTAAATTGTGACACATGGAAAACGTTGTAAATATTTCCAAAACTAGGTGGTAAGGGTAATCTATATGCCAGTATACCTATTTATTTTGTTAAGGATTTCGTATGGTTTAATAAAACGGGGTCTCAAATTTCCTTTAACACTAAATCTGGTTATTCCCTTAGAAGGAGATACATTCAAGAAAACTTTATCTACAATTTCAAATTGTAGTTCGGTTCTACGAGTGTTATCATAAGACTTATGTCTATTCTGAGCTTCTTTGATACTTTCTCTAATTTTTCTGATAATCTCAATCATCTCGCTAACTGAATTTGGGCATACTATCGTTCTTTCACCATTCTTGTCCTAATAGAGTGGCGATTTACACTTTCTCCTGTAAAGTGCTTCATATGGGGCCATCTCTATGGTCGCTTGATAGCTATTGTTGTAGTCATACTTGATTAATCGTAGTAATATCGCTTCCCAACTTCCACCTCTGTCGAGAACCAATGTTCTTAACATGTCTTTTAAAGTCTGAATGGTTCCTTCCGATTGTCCATAGGTTTGAGTGTGGAATGTGGCACTAAAGTTCAACCTTGTACCTAATTCTTGCTAGAGACTCATCTAGAATCTGGATGTAAACTTTGAGTCTCGATATGAGGTGATTGATACTGGTACGCACTGTAAACGTATAATTTTCTAGACATACAACTAAGCTAACTTGTTTGACCCATCAGTTATCATTATAGTTATGAAGTGAGCATATTTTGTGAGACGATCTACGATTACCCAATTGGCAGTGTTTCCTCTTCTTGATTTGGGTAATCAGGTTATAAAATTCATAGCAATATGCTCTCATTTTTATTATAGAATTTCTAATGGTTGAAATTTTCCATAAGGTCGTTGATGTAGTGCCTTCACTTGTTGTCAAGCCAAACATCCTTCTACGAAGGATGCTATATCCTTTTTCATACCATCCCACCAGAATTTCTTCTTTAAATTCTGGTACATCTTCGTATTTCCTGGGCGGGCAGTTTACGGTGCATCATGTACTTCATTCATGATTTCTTATTCGAGTTCTTCACTATGTGAGACGCATAGTCTTCCCTCAAAGGTGATGACATTATCAACCTCTTCAGGATAACTTGTAGCATCGTCCTTCCTCACTTTCAATCGTATCTTCTCAAATTTTCCTTAATTCATTTGAGCATCTAAAGTTCTACTTCTCAAGTCAGGTTCTACTACCAAAGTGGCGAGAATTTCTTCCACTATCTTGGATGGTGGTAAAATTTTCTAGTTCATTTTCTCAAATTCCTTTATGAGTTCCTTTTCTTAGGCCTGAAGAAATGCAAGCTTTGAGAAAGTTTTACGACTTAAGCATCAACTATTATGTTAGTTTTTTTTTTCTTGAGTGGTAGTTTATACCACAGTTGCAATCATTCAATAATTTGAGCCATTTTTTTTTCTCTCATGTTAAAGTCTTTTTAATTAAAAAGTACTTGAGAATCATGTAATCTGTGAAAATTTTACACCTAACTCCGTAGAGATGGTGTCTCTAAATTTTTCATAGCATGCACTAAGGTAGTTAACTCCAGATCGTGAGCTGAATAGTTTAGTTCGTGTGGTCTCAGTTGTCGTAATGTAAATATTATTTCATTCTTACATCAAGACAGAACCTAATCCATTCTTTGACGCATATGTGTAGACTACATACTCTTTGTTTGTTTTTGGGACTGCTAGTATCGGGGCAATAGTGAACTTCTCTTTTAAAAGCTAAAAGCTGGCTTACATTCTGGAGACCACTTGAACTTAATTCCATTTCGTAGCCTTTGTTTCATTGGTCGTGCTATCTTGGATAATCTTTCGATGAATCTCCGATAGTATCCAGCTAATCCTAAGAAACTTCTGATTTCATTAGGAGTCGCTGGTGACTCCAGTTTTTGTACAACATCTACCTTAACGGGGTCTACCTTGATTTATTCAGATGACATAATGTATCAAAGAAAAGTTACCTCACTGACCTAAAATTCTCACTTACTGAATTTAGCATAGAATTTCTCATTTTTAAGGGTTCCCAGGGTGATTCTTGGATGTTTTTCATGTTCTTCTTCACTCTTTGAGTAGATAAAAATATCATCTATAAAGACCAAGACAAACTTGTTAAGGTAAGAGTGGAACAAACAGTTCATCATGCCCATGAACATTGCGGTGCATTGGTTAATCCTAAAGGCATCATTATAAACTCATAGGACCATACCGAATTCGAAAAACTGTCTTAGGAACATCTTCCGGTCGAATTTCAATTGGTGGAATCCTGAACTCAAATCTATCTTTGAGAAGACACTTGCTCCTTTAAATTCATTAGACAAGTCGTCTATCCTAGGTAAATGATATCAGCTCTTGAGTGTCAGCTTGTTCAAGTCATTGTATAATATGAATATCTTCAGAGTTCCATCATTCTTCTTCACGAACAACACATGTTGTTGGTCCCGAAAGAGCAAGGTTTGGTGTATGGGGGGGGGGGAATACACCAAATACAAACTTTTCAGTTTACTTGACTAATTTAATGAGAGATTTAAGCTTTCTGTATTACAGATTGCTCAAAGTGTCAGGCCAGATCGACTATATAATCGATCTTGTTCTGTCCAAGCAGAATCTCTCGAGTGAGTAACACAAAGTAGAAAGTAAGAGTAATCTTATTCTCCAACAGTGTATTGTGTGCGAAATAATGGTGGACTTAGTCAGTGCTCTTTGTTTAGAAAACCTTTGAAAAACTTAACCGAATATATAGGAGATTGATTAAGAATGCAGTTTGAATGAGTATGACAGATAGAGAGTAGAACAACTGGAATGTAAATGCAGAAAGTAAATAACGCAGTTATTTTACGTGGTTCGGGAAACCCCCTACGTCCACTACTAGGATACTCTTCTTATTTATACTCGCTAAGAACGAGGCACAAGTTTCAAACACAACCTGATTGAAACTTATGCACGAATAAGGGTCGTGTCCCTTTACAACTTACAGAAAAACTACTGTAAACAGGATCTCTTCACATTAATCCACTAGAGAAACTACTAGCTAGCAAAGATCTCCTTATTTCTCTCTCGATAAGACAGACTTTAATCGAGGTGTGATTACAAGCG
>JAPKLX010000235.1:346879-396104 GCA_026898415.1 Leonotis leonurus
GTGTATCATGTGCAAGGGCTTATGGCAAACTTAATCAGCATAAGTCAATTATGTGATGATAACATGCTTGTAAAATTCACTAAAGATGCATGTGAAGTATACAATAACAGAAACTTGTGCATCATGACAGGTCAAAGGTCATCAGACAATTGTTACATGACTGATAACCTAAATTGCAACAAGGCTCAAGTTGATGATGTTATACTCTGGCACAAACGATTAGGTCATACTAACTTTCGAAACCTTGGCAGGTTAATCAAGATGGATGTCGTACGTAGTCTACCCAAACTTGGGAAGGCAGACCAGATCGTGTGTGGAGACTGTCAACGAGGAAAACAATTACATGCCTCACATCCTGCTCTACAACAACATGAACAACACTTTGGGACCAACCGATATTTTGAGCTTCTACATATGGATCTTGTAGGACCCATGGAAGTTGAAAGCATTGGTGGTAAAAGGTATGTATTAGCTGTGGTTGATGATTTTTCCAGATTCATATGGACCTATTTTTTACGAGAAAAATCTGAAACATTTGAGGTGTTTAGAAATATGTTTGCTCGCGTTGCTAATGTGTTTGATGCTAGAATATCTCGCATAAGATCTGATCATGGTCGTGAGTTTGAGAACTCGCAATTTACAACCTTCTGTGACGAAAAAGGAGTATGTTAAGAGTTTGTAGCACCAAAAACTCCACAGCAGAATGGAGTGGTCGAACGCAAGAATAGGACATTGATTGAAATGGCTAGGGTGATGCTGAGCTCAAAACAAATGGCGAAACGTTTTTGGGCTGAGGTTGTAAACACCGCATGTTACATCAACAATTGAGTCAATATTCGACCAGGCACATTCAAAACACCGTATGAGCTACTTAAGGGAAGAAAACCTAACCTAAAACATTTTCGTGTTTTCGGGTGTGTATGTTTTATCCTAAATGATCGTGAGTATCTAACAAAGTTTGATGATAAGAGCGACAAAGGTGTATTCGTTGGGTACTCAACAAACTGCGTAGCTTATAGGGTATTTAACCTTCGCATTAAGACAATACAAGAATCTGTTAATGTAGTCTTTGATGACGCAGGTGATGTGAACAAGGAGGTGGAAGCAGAAGACGACATTTATTAAGGGGGAGTTGTTCTACTTCCTGTTGAAGCCCAAACTGCTCCACCTAACACAACATCCAGCAGTGATGAGGAAAACCATGCTACACAACAGGAACCATAAGATAAGGTTCAAGATGGTACTTATCGCAGAGAACCTCCGGGAAGAGTTAGAGAAAAAACCATCCATTGTCTCAAGTCATAGGAAATATTGAGGATGGTGTTCAGACCAGACGTAAACAACTGATTAACTATAGAGACATGGCATGCTTGTACTCTGTGTGCTCTACAATTGAAGGCGTAACATGCTTTTTCTCTAAGTTTGAACCAAAAAATGTCAAGGAAGCACTAACTGATGAGTTCTGGATAAATGTTATGCATGACGAACTAAATCAGTTTGTGCGTAGTGATGTTTGGTACCTTGTTCCCAGACCGGCCACCAGAAATGTTATTGGCACAAAGTGGATCTTCAAGAACAAATCTGATGAGAAGGGAACAATAGTGAGAAACAAAGCACGATTGGTGGCTCAAGGGTAAAGTCGAAGGGATTGACTTTGATGACACATTTGTCCCAGTAGCAAGACTTGAGTCCATTCGGTTGTTGCTTGCTGTTGCATGCCATCTCAACATCAATCTATACCAGATGGATGTGAAGGCAGCATTTCTCAACGGTGAACTCAAAGAGGAAGTCTATGTTGAACAACCCAAAGGATTCGAGGACCCTCACAAGACTGACTATGTCTGTCGATTGAAGAAAGCACTATACGGTCTCAAACAAGCACCACGTTCTTGGTATGAACATCTCACAAACTTCCTTCTCTAATACGGGTTTGGGAGAGGTGCGGCTGACCGAACATTGTTTATCAAAAGGGAAGATCAACACATTCTTATTACTCAAATCTATGTTGATGATATGATTGTCGGTTCCACCTCACGTAACATGCTCAATAATTTTTCAGGTGTAATGTCTACAAAGTTCGAGATGAGCATGGTAGTAGAACTCACATACTTCCTTGGACTTCAAGTTAAACAAGGACAAGATGGCATCTTTATATCTCAAAGTAAGTATGCCAAAGAGATGATAAAGCGTTTCAATCTTGAAGGAGCAAAGCACATGAAAACTTCCATGGGCTCTACAGAAAAGGTGACTAAAGATGATGCTGGAGAGGATGTTGACCCAACACTCTACAGATCAATGATAGGGAGTCTACTGTACCTAACATCCACTCGTCCAGATCTGATGTTTAGTGTATGCGTATGTGCCAGGTATCAAGCTAAACCCAAGGTATCCCATATTAAAGCTGTTAAAAGAATCATTAGGTATGTTGCTCGAACATTAGATTTAGGAATCTTTTTTTCTAAAAACATGAATATGAGCTTGATAGGGTTTAGTGATTCTGATTGGGCTGGAGATGTGGATGATAGGAAGAGTACCAGTTGAGGATGTTTTTATCTAGGTAATAACATTGTGTCATGGCATAGTCGTAAGCAAAACTGTGTTTCCTTATCCACTGCTGAATCCGAGTATGTTGCAGCAGGCAGCTGTTGCACACAACTGTTGTGGTTTAAACAAATGCTTAGTGATTATGGCCTTGACCTAGTTGTGTACTGTGACAATATGAGTGCTATACACATTTCTAAAAATCCTGTTCAACACTCAAGGAAAAAACACATTGACATAAGACACCATTTCATTAGAGATTTAGTGGAACAAGAGGTGATCAAACTTGAGTATATGAAAACGGAAAACCATGTTGCTAATATTTTTACAAAACTCTTTGATCATGAGAGATTCGTATACTTACGAAAGTCTCTTGGTCTTTGTTTTTGTCATTAATAGAGTGTGTCGTGCTACACCCATATTCATGTCATTGTTATCTATATCAAAGGGTGTAGCTTGTGTGTCTAACTTGCTAGTATAACATCTTAGTCAACATGATCTGTCTACTGCCGCCTGGTGTTCTTTTATATATATGTTTTGTATGTACCGGTGTGGTAAATAATCCAAGTAGTTTGGGGGGCACGACATTCGCTGCGACGATGCACTCTACTCTTACTAACTCTTGGATTCTTGAAGTTCTGCACCTATTTTATCTATATGAACCAGGTGAATGTTGCAGAGATGTTGACACAACAAAGCAAGTTAGACTGTTTTATCAAATGTTGTTCTCTAAAATGTTTCTCTCAACATCGGCCATCTGTGTTTTCTGTAACACATACTTTTGCATTGTCCTCCATATCATTTATTTCTCTATTTTGATTGTGGGTTATAACTTTCGAGTAGCGTGTTCTGAGGGTTTGTCAGGATGTACATGAAACGGCATAACTTCTTTTGAGTTGAACCGTCGCCAGACTGTGTTCCATCATTACTTTCTCTGTCACGCGAAACCCTAAAAACCAACCTCTCTCTCTCTCTCTCCCAAATCAGCACATATCCCTAGACTGATACGGTTTCTCAATCTAGAGTTTAAACGAAAACATGGGGTGTTTCCTTCCCTCCAAGCCTGCCTGTCTTCACAACAAGGGGGAGAACCAGTACAAGCTGCAGCAGTAGGGGGCGAAGCAGCAACAGGAGGCGAAGCAGATGAGGAGGGAGAAGACATTGAGAATGAAGAAGACGATGGAAATGAGCGTCCGTGAGGATGACCGTCTGTGGTCAAGAACATTTTTTGATGTGGGGTGCACCAAAAATAACAATTTATGTTTTTATGTTCTTTTACTTTTTATGTGGTGGATGTTGGATGATATTTTTTGATGCAGCATATTTTTTAATGGGATGGATGATTTTGTGCTGCTTAACATGTCGATAAATGCCTGTGCTGTTATTCTGCCAATATGGTTGTTGCTATTGTTGACACTTTTCTGCAGGCATAAACATATGGGGAGCTCTAGTGAAGAAAAGGGTGTTGTGAAGAAGGCACAAAAATAGGGGGAGTTTGTTAGGTATTTAAAGTCTATTGTTATTTGTAATGTTGACCTATCATGTGTGTTTTTGTGTTCTTCACAGGAATGTTGACTTAGCTCCTGACTCAACATAACAACTGGTGTTGACTCGGCATCCAACTCAACAGCCACGTGGAAGGCTGACTTGGCATTCTTGAAAGACGCACAAAGACTAGAGAGAAGACCAAGTCATACCAGGCAGTTGAGGTTTTCATGCTAGTGGAATTCTGTTCCACAAATCCAGGAGTCAACAACCAACTGAAGTGGTTCCACAATTCCAGGCTGTTATGCGGAGACAACAACTGAACTGCGAGAATTGTGGGTCCAGGCTCTTATGCGGAGACAACAACTGAACTGTGAGAATTGTGGGAGACATGGGCCAGCAGTCGCTATATTCGTGGATCCAAGCCCATGTAGTCTATCTATAAATACTAGTCATTCATTCAGTAGATAGACATCTTTGCAGATTAATTTCGTAGTTTTAATTCTGTATGTTTCTTAGCTCGTAAGAACATACATTTAGTATTTTAGTAATAGTGTTGTTGTTATTGTTGTGCTCAACATTGTAATAGCTCAATACTTGTTTTGATTATTCTTTTTTGCCGTAAGGCTTCCGTGTAGGTTATTGATTTATATAACCTATGCAAAAATATCTCGTGTCTTCTACTTTAGCTTCCCAAATTTTCACTTAGAGTGGTTGGTACACTTTCAAGTTGCACGAATAAGAGCTACTAGTATCGATTAACTAATCGATATTTTGAATTTTATAATGAAATTTTCTATATGCAGATTTTCTTTATATAAAATATACAAATAAAAGAGCGGGAGATTACATATATTATATTTTGTTTTTGGAATGTTTAAGCACAAAATGCAAAATGTTTTCCCCATTTCTGCATTTCTTCTGTCTTGTAACTGCAGTAAATGTGTAAATTTTTGCTTGGGTATAGTGTGTTCTTCTTTCTGTTGAAGAAACCCATACTTACGAAATTTGATTTCTTTTCATAGGTTTCCACATAATGTTAACTAGAACACCTACAAGATAGCTTCCAAGGCAAGTTGCTTCTGCATACCTGAATTGAAAAGTGCTCGACGAGATTCCTTCTGTGTGTCTCCACACAGACTTGGATAAGGAGTAGATGAAGTGTGTTCTGTATAAGACATGATACTTCATGCATACAACTTAAATAATTTCGATGGTATCAATATTTTCACCATTTATGACGAGGAGATCCAGGAGGTGATATAGAAGATTGTAGTTATTCCCTTTCAATGGGATAACAAGATGTTCCAAATGAATTTATTGGATCCTGTACACAGATTATTGATCGACTTCATCCAGAAGGGCTTTCTGGGTCATAGTGGTTCTTACGACTAGATCACGCCACTAAAATTTAGAATATTATGTGTTGTGTTGCAACAAAAGAAGGTAAATTGAGCCGTCATTCTGTTTGAATTTATTTTCGAGGAACAGAAGCAGGTCAGAATTTCCTATGAGGAAAGAAAAGTTGTGGGAGTGTCTACACCGTTTTGACAACAATCTTTCATACATCATTAAACACGCCATCATTGAGGAACAAAAGCGGATCAAAAGACCACTCCGTTTTGACAAGAAGCTTTCATACATCATTGAACACGCCATCTCCAATTCAACTCTACCTTGGAAGGACACAAAACCTTTCAATGCGATGGTTCTGATGCCCAAGGACGAACTGCAGATGGAGAATATTTTAGGTCTTATAGCACCGACCTTTGCTAAAGCTGATTCAATTTTGAGGAAGCAATTATTGGAAGTTGGTCATTCAAATCCAACTTGGGAGGAACCTCATGTTCGCAAAACCAAACCGAAGACAGCATCAATAGAAACAACTACTACAGCTGGAACCAAAAGTAATGCTACGGTTCCTAAAGGATCGGAAATCAAGAAAGTCAAGGACGTGACACCACAGAAGAAGAAGCAGACAACACCTATTAAGGGACAGAAGAAGAAGGCCCCGGTACTCAATCTGCATCTGGCAGATGAGTCCGATGATGAAGTGACACCCACTGACACTTAGATTGAATTGAAAGATTATAGAAAAGCAGCTACACAAGTTACTATTCCATCAGATTCTGAGGAGGAATTTGATCTCAACTCCAACACATAATGAATAAATCCCACAACAAAACAGCCGATACATCAAGATAGACATATCCAATGACCATAACATCAATCAACACACGGATCTCCAACCACTTCAAATGATTATGCGTGCACAAACATCGATTTTGATGTTGCAGAGAAGGAAAGAGAAAGCTCAGACCCTGTGCTAAGGGATGCACAAATTGTTTCGGAACAGATCAAGGAAACAGCTGCAGACGAGATTGTCGATCTGTTGCTAGGAATTCAGCTCACACCTTCCACTCATGCAATGGCCATTTGACTCAAAACCTACTTGAATATCAGGGGCAAACCTTATTATACACTGGATGTAGTAATTAAAGTGATGACCTTGGATAAGATGAAGATCGAAGAGGGAGATCTCATGAGTTACTTCTCTTTCATGAATCTTCATTATCTACGTTCTGATTTCCTACTTCTAGTACTGACTAGAATGCGATTGGAAACAGATGAGCTGCATATAGACTTAAGTTCATACTAATAATCAGAGGGGGAACTATACCACCATGTTGGTCCGTTCCTTGAAGCATCGTCATCTATTCCCTCACATGCTCAAATGGATGTCTCTGACAGTGAGCCTGCTGATGAAGAAATTTTAATTTATTCTCCACCACCTTCTCAAGTACCATTACTACAAGCTAGCCCAACCGTTTAGCCTCTTTTTGGTCGTCTAATCTTGTATTTTCCGTGTCTTTATTCTTGTTGTTTTCCCATTTTGCATGTGGTTTTGGGCTCGATTTACGTTTCAATTTAGGTTTCAGGATCACGAGCCTAGACAAGTGTTAAAGTTGGAAACGGGACAAGAAAAGATCGATCAATGACAAGAGGATGAAGACTAGAGCCGAGAGCACTAGTCATCGGTCGAGTGGCCCTAAGCGACCGCTGACTAGGCATTGGTGCCCCAACCGAGCCACGGCCAAGCTAGGCGCCCGAGCCAGCATGCACTGGGGCCAACGACCGCAGACCCGAACGACTGACTCGGGCCGGCGCCAACCGCCTCAGCGGATTGTATGCGCAGGGAGTGTGGAACAGCTTTGTCAGTGGTCACTGACATGTATGCGGCCGCTGACCTCCCTCTTCGCCTATAAATATTCGACGTGTTTCTCATTCGATTATCATCATTTTCTAGACCTTTTTTCGAGACCTTCTTCCAGACGTTTTGCAATTATATTTCGAGGAGCTCTCGACCTATTGTTCTAGGGTTGAGACTTCTGATTTCTTGTTAGTAGTTCTTAGTTTTAATATTCGGTTTCGAAGGATAGCTAATTGCAACATTCTAGTTCGTAGTTCTTTTCCGTTTTTTGTTGTGGATTCATGTTCGTTCCCGTATTATTAATCAAGTTTGCTTCCGTTTATTATTCCAGGTTCGTTTCTATTATTATGTTCATTTATTTGTTTATGCTTTCATTTTTTCTTATTTCATTTATTTATTCTACGTTATTTTCGATTTCGATCTACATAGTACTTTCTACATTCTTTTTAATTCCGATTTCCAACCTACTTGCATTCCTTTCAATTCGCATCTCATTTTCTTAATTAAGCAAATCGTTTCTCCATTAATTTTCATTAGTTTAGGATTTACATTCTTTCATTATTTATTTTTCGTGCCTAGTTTTAAAACCTTCAAACATTCTTTTACTTGCTTTCGTTTGTGAACAAAGAGTTAAATTATCCTGCTAAGTCTTCCTTGAGAATACGACTTGGGTTGGCTTATCATTGCTAGACGACCTCGTTAGATTGCGAGCAACTCAAAATAATTTTAGTCGAACAAGTCCGAAGAAGGGAATTCAAAGCCCTCTTCATGAAGATGCCATTTCTGATCATGTGTTTACACCAAGAACAACTCCACCTGGATAAAAGCCATTAACTATCACATAACTACTCAACTTATCTCCACCGCTAGTCACCTTCCAGAACGTAAAACATATCGTTCACAGCTAAGTTAGTGAGGACATTGCTAATCTTACCCAAGTATTTCTGGATGCCAGAAATACAGCCTTCACATCATTGGGTGCCCAGACCCACAACCGTATTTCTTCACTCACCACCAAGCTATCTATTGATAATAAACTGCACTAGAGGCCCAGAACAAGGAAATTGCAAAACTCCGTGCACAACTTGACCCTTAGAAAGAACAGCTCGAGGAGCTACAGAAGCTTGTGAAGCACCCTATTGAGGGCGTGGTAGCTAAGGCATCCACAAACGTTTCCAAACAAATTGCTGATTTTGAGTTGACCCGATTTGATGATGAAGTAAAAAGACTTGTTCCGATTACTTCTAAGGAACTGCATTTTGCAAGTGAACATGATGTTGAGGAAATCAAGGGTATGTTTGAAAGTGTTCAAGAGTCATCCGAACAACATACCAAGGATTTAGCCAACGCCAATTTTGATCATGAAAAGAAGTACAAAGAAATGGATCAGAACATCACCGTTCTACTGACCCACAAAATGGATGTAGAAGATTAATATAAGAAGTTAAAGGACGAAATCCAATCTTTCAAGACAGTCAAAGCTCCCCTTTTTGATGTTGTCGAAAAGGGGGAATTAATTCAGAAAAATGGAAAGAAAACTGCCAAGGGCAAGGAGAAGAAGGAAGTATTTCAAGCTGCTGAGCCACAGAAGAAAGCAAGTAACAGAACTCAGGCTGCAGTAGAAGGTGATCAGAATACAATTTAAGGATGTGCCAGCCGCTAAAGCTATTCCTCCACAAATCATATCCATGAGAATTGCTAATGATGTGGAGAAGAAGAAGCGTCAACCAGAAGCACGAGGACCACCCACGACAACGCACAGTCAACCTGGTGCTGCATCAGTATCCGTGCCTTCTTGTCACAGCCCAATTTCTTAACCCTTTCTTAGTCAAGAGATTAAGCCATGACTCACTTAACTTGGATATAACTCTAACAATTTATGTTTGGTTGCAAAGAAACTCAAATTTACTCTCGCGAAAAACAGGGCAGGACGGACACCTCGACTTCGAAAGCCCATAACTTTCTCGTTTGAACTCCGATTTAAGAACCGAAAGAACCGTTGGAAAGGTATCGAAAAGATCTTTAAAATGGTACCAAATTCAGCAAATTCGGACTGGTAAAACTCACGGAAAAGAGGGTTCAACTGACTGCCCTGTTTCTAGCAAAATTTAAGTTTACACAATTTTTGAACTTGGAGTTTCAATACATCAAAAGACCATCTCAAGCAACCAAGAAATAGGGAGAACACATAATAATTCATCAAGGAAGATGCTACCATAGATATCAACAGCTAAACCAATACAAAGGTGCCAATCGTTCAAATGACATCAAACATAGGATCGCAACGGAACCATGAGTTGAGCTACATGTATGACGACATATAACTCAACATACAAACAACTAACATGAACAACAAAACAGTCTATGGTTCACTGAGTAGTTCACATAACAAAACAACTATAGTGTTCGAATCCATCGCCATCTCCAGCTCAACCTGCACCTTAAGAAAACATGCAGGGCGTGAGTACATAAAGCACTCAGTGGACACATGCCAAAACATTTAAAACTTGCTCATAGAGCCAAATCATTGACTTGCCAAAATCTTTCTTTTCTGGAAATAATGTAACTGAGCATGCATGAAATGTGTCTGCAGACATAAATCTGAAATCTGAAATACCATATCTACGCACTTCTTATGTTGAGAGGTAGGCCTCCCTCTCAAACACTATGACCGGCCAGTCCGCTCACCGGCTCACGGTCACAAATGTGTACACAAACCCTTACCGGCAGCTCGTCCGGCATAGGGCCGATATCGTAATTCTCTCGTAGATAGGCAATATGCAACATGCTTAAAAAAAACAGGCTAGTCAACTTCTTTAACATAAAACATAAAACATAATGCATAAACAATCTTTAGCACGTGCATAGCTTTTGGTTAGAAAGCCCACCTGGATAGAGAGATCTACTTATCCTGAGGCTTCGCCTTTTCTTTCTTTGCTTTCACTTCTTTCTCAGCTGGACCTTACATTAAGTAAAACATTTAAAGATAAGACATCTTTCTCTTCTTTATGAAATCGTAATTTCATAATCTCATTCTTCTTCTTATGTTTTACTTAATTATCATTTCGTATGCTTATAATTTATTCGGCTATTGCATCCTTCTATTCTAACATTTCTTTAATCACTTATCTTATTTATATCATTACTTCACTTCTTTACTTACTAAACTAACAATTTCCAACTTTTACATACTTGGCTAATTCAATCTCATAATCTCACATTAGCCACCATATTCATTCTTTATCTCAACTACTTCATCAAATCTAACAAATCTAATCTCTATATATAAGTTTCAATTATGCCCTTCTTCTTAAGAATTTTACATCTTAATGTAAGATTGAGTTTATCTTTACTTTCTTGATTCAATTATGCTTAGTATAGCTCAATGAATTCTAAGGAATCATCATTCCATCTTGATAATATCATATACCTATAAACTTAGAAACTTCATCTTCCCACTAAATTTGGAAAATTCCTTTCCAATGCTTGGAAAATTCTAAATAAATTAATCTAAGCATTATTCATACCCATAAGTTCAAATATGATCTCAATTTGAACAAATAAAATCAAAATCTTATAGAACAATTAAGCTCCATTTTCGGTCCTTATGAAGAAGTATGGAAAGTTGGATTTTTGATCTAATTTCTTGCTCTAATCATGCTTATTGATCTCTAATGATACTTATCCATGCTTAATTCAAGCAAATTCATCCAAATTCCTATAGATTAAAATTAGGGTTTCTGTAGTAATTTAGGGAAAATTTAATTATCCATCATCTCTAAGAATTCTTTGCATAATCTAACTTAAAACATGATGTTCTATCTATTTACTACAACATATATGAAAATCAAAGCCATATACTACAAGCTATAGGTCATGAAATTATCATGGATGAAAAGAGAAATTTTCCATCAATTTTACAAGCTAAAGATATAAAGATGATGATTAATTACCTTAAGATGATCTTTTCCTTGAAAATTTGGACCAAACTTGGCTTAAAATTTGATTTTTGGAGGAGAAAATTGTTGGTTATGGTGGTGAAGGGGGTGGACGGTTTCTATGAGATAAAATAAGGTGGATGATGATGAATAGTGAGGAGATAAACATACTTATAAATTAAGTAAGATATTTTATAATTAAATAATTAAATATCATGTCTCTACTCTTCTCTAGAGGGTTCTAGAACCTTCTAGAATCTTGTCTTTCGAATTTTGGAATATTGATACTGGATTACTCGTCTCGACACAAGGAGTTCACTGGTTCAGACCGTTCGTGATTCCGAGTTCATTTGAACAAATTATGCAAGTTTTAAGATACCGAATGAATTTAATTAAATAAATTCCTTCTAAAAACAATATTTTCTAGCAAAATCCTCATAATAATCTCTTCTATATATCTTAGAAAATCGGGCATAATTTGTAGGTTCTACTACAACTGTCGGATTCTCAATCTGAATTTTAACCGAAAACTTATTTAATTATTACCGAAATTGCAATAATAAATTTTTATTCTTTATTTTATCTGTTTTCTAGCTTAATGAAATTTCTAAATCCATTTTTCTATGTTATCTAATAGATAAAAATTTTCTCTTCTGAGGCGTATGCTTCGTCTGAGTTTATTCTATCTCAACCCCTTTCTTTTATCTCTAATATGGAATTAATAAATTCCATTTTCTTTCTTAACGAAATAATCGTAATTCTTTCTTCTAAATCATATAATAGAGTCCTCGAACTCTTTTTTAATCTCATAATTATATTCTCTTAAGGATGCATAGCCTTAATTAAGGTTTAATTACTTTTTAGTTATGGCTACAGTATTTCGGGGTATTACACTTCTGGTGGTCGAAGGATTGTGATAGAGAAATCCCCGCTTCAAACTTGATTTAAATACGAGCTACTGATCTTGTTCTTACACCAGAAGAACAAGCTATGATTGAATCAACTCAAGAAATCTTAAGTGAAGAACATAAAGCTGCACAGGAAGCAGAGCTTGTAGAAGTCAGAAGGACAACAACAGAAAACACTCAGAAGCTTCTGGATGCTGCAACTATGGATGAATTATCTGTTGCGCAGAGGCAGAACTTCTTGGACAAAGAAACTGAATTGAAGAGGCAAGAATGGGCGAAAGTAGAGAGAGCTAAGCAGAGAGCAGAAGCCCATTCTGAAACTGGTGAGGAATGCTCTTATGAGGAGGCTTGATCATGTCACGTCAATGAATAAAAGGAGATTTGTCAAGCCGAAGTACAAATCATCTAACATGACAATTGCTGAGAAATGGGTTCTAAAACATCTGTTGGAGCTTTGGGACAAAATCAAGGAGTCCTTTTTTGAAGAATACTATTTTCTAAATCTCTTGAACCCACAACTGGCCAAGATAAGCGACAAAGATGTTTTCAAGTTCTATCTTGACAAATTTTATGATCATAAGGTGTCTGCAGGACGGAAGAGAGCAGCAACAGTGAACAACATAATACTCACACCAACTCCAAGGAAGATCTTTCCTCCGCCCATGCTTCCAAGGGGAAGATTTCCTGATATGGCATTCATTCGTTCATACATCAACGAAACTGCAGTTTACTATGAATGTGGGATGATCATGATGGACCCAACTTACAAGATTATCAATGACGACATCTTTGCCAAGCACGGTTTGAAGGTAGAAGAGGAAGAAAAGAGGGAAATGGAGGTAGCGCAAAGGAGATTGAGCAACTAGACTGGAGCAGAGAATAAATAGGAATATATATTTTGTCACAATCTATTTTAACTTTATTTGTTCTATTCAATGCACTTATTGTAACCTTCAAACAACTGATATAATGAAAAATAGATTTAATCGATTGCACCCTGACGACAATCTCTCTTTGTTCAGGCTCTGCCTATTTACTCTCTGGTTCATGTTAGTTAAAATAAAAGTTATTTGTCCACACGTTCTTAACTTAACTTATTTATCTGGTTGCTTCAGTTAATCCTTTCTGCGTATGAACTGTCTGTAAAGTGTGGTTTCGACATCATCAAAAAGGGGGAAATTGTTTGGAACCTTGTGTAATGGTTATCGAAACACACACTTAGATTTTATTTAAGTGTTTTACCAGCACAGAATGTAGTGTGTTTTGTGTATGGAGTTGATCTAATTATGTAGAGATATTAAGATCTGTCTATAGGAGATCAACTTTGACTTACGTTTTTTTTGTTTGTTATATTACAGATTAACATGTAAAGGAACATAACGTGAATCACGTTCTGGTCCTTTCTCAATTTGTATTAAGACTTAGTGGTTTGAGATGCTGCAATATAAAGAACATAACATGAATCATATTTTGTATCTATAGAGCATCTTTGTAGACAAAATTTTGGAGTTCATACAAGACACAAAATGAAGTAGTCATTCTGTTAATGACACGGAACATAGTTACGTTTTTTCCAGATACTATCTATTAACAATAAAATATCCGAATCACAAAAGGTGATTTAACAGATCATGGAATGATCTATTCAACACACAGAACAATGGATGTTTTGTGAGATGCTTAAGAACAGGTGTTCTGCCTAAATGGATCATCTGCTTCATAGTACACTTTGGTGCCACATAGGCTTCGTTCTCATATACCAATTCTGGTAAAAGTATTTGAATAATGGGAACTGCAACCATACCTTAGATGGTAACAAAGGACGCATCGCTGGCAAGGAGTATAGTTCAGCGACTAGTTCATACCTCAAAAGCATTCCAACGGCTAGTTCGCGAATCCATAACATCTCAACTTCAACACAGAATGAGTGCAAATCCCGCAACACAACAACCGATACATCAAGATACACAGATCCAATCACCATAACATCAATCAACAAACGGATCTCCAACCACTTCAAATGATTATACGTGCACAGAACATCGATTTTAATGTTGCAAAGAAGGAAAGAGAAAGCTCAGACCCTGTGCTTAAACTCTGTAGAAATTCAAGCTTACGAAGTACTCAAGCATTCAAAGTAATATTCATTCACTTCACTTAGCTTTTCTGCAAACTAGAATCCACTGTTCTTAGCACTTAGAGATTTATCTTACGCTAGAACATTCACCCCACGTAGTGTTAGGGTTTGAGACCAAATTAATACTTTGATTATTCATCTCGATTTCTGAGTCCATCTTAATTCATGTAGTATGATAGATATGGGACAAATCGTTTTGTTAACGATCTGTTGTTGTAACAGCGGGCTGTGAGAACTGTTAAACGATCTATTTGTTCCATGATCATTCACTCGAGATGGCTCATGTTTTCATTGTTTTTATGCTAAAGAACAACTAGTTCTACAGGACATGTGGTTTTTATATCCACCTTGAAAGTGTATCAACCACTCTAAGTGAAAATTTGCGGAAGCTAAAGTAGAAGACACGAGATATTTTTGCGTAGGTTATATAAATCAATAACCTACACGGAAGCCTTACGGCCAAAAAGAATAATCAAAACAAGTGTTGAGCTATTACAATGTTGAGCACAACAATAACAACAACACTATTACTAAAATACTAAATGTATGTTCTTACGAGCTAAGAAACATACAGAATTAAAACTACGAAATTAATCTGCAAAGACGTCTATCTAACCTCTATCTATTGAATGAATGACTCTTGTATTTATAGATAGACTACATGGGCTTGGATCCACGAATATAGCAATATTCAGCGCATGTTTTCCACAATTCTTGCAGTTCAGTTGTTGTCCTTTGCATATCTGCCTGGAATTGTGGAACCACTTCAGTTGGTTGTTGACTCCTGGATTTGTGGAACAAAATTCCACTAGCATGAATATCTCAACTGCATTTGTTGTTTCAACGCTGCAGAATCAGCACTCCATGTGGCAGCTGAGCTGGGTGCTATGTCACCATTCCACGTCATGCTGAGCTGGAGTCCCAGTCAACATTCATGTGAAGAACACAAAAATACAAATGTTAGGTCAACACTTCAAATAACATCAAAACATAAGAACCTAACAAACTCCCCTGTTTTTGTGCCTTCTTCATAAAACCTTTCTTATTGCTTCACGAGAGTGCTCCCCCTATGTTCATGTCTGCATAACAACTTCAAGAGCCGCAACAACAGCAACAACAACATAGATAGAGACAGCAGCAACAACATAGATACGAGCACATCACACGTAGCAACATCCATGTCATTCCAACAATAAATGGTCAGTGTTGCAACAATATTGTTCTCCCCCTTTTTGGGAAGATAGGCACGCTTGAAGAATCGGTGTTAGGGCAGTAAGAGCTTTCAAAAAGAGAGGCGGTTTTTCTATGGTTTCGTGGTGAGTGACAACTGTGGAAAAAAATCATGATGAGGGTATGGAAACAGACTAGCGACAGTTCATATATAGGGAAAGTATGCCATTTCACGTCCTCCCTAACACAATCAAGAACATGCTACTTGATAGTTATAACCCACTATCAAGAAAGAAAAATAAGTGATATGGAGGACAATGCTAGAGTATGTGTTACAGAAAACACAGATGGCCGATGTTGAGAGAAACATTTTAGAGAACAACATTTGATAAAACAGTCTAACTTGCTTTGTTGTGTCAACATCTCTGCAACATTCACATGGTTCATATAGATAACATAGGTGCAGAACTACAATAATCCAAGAGTTAGTGAGCGTAGAGTGCATCGTCGCAGCGAACGCCGTGCCCCTAGCTTTTCACCCTCGAAAGCAATCGCAGTTGCAATCCTTTTGTAAGGTAGCATCGTCGCAGCGAACGCCGTGCCCCCAAACTACTTGGATTGTTTACCACACCAGTACATACAAAACATATATATAAAAGAACACCAGGTGGCCGTAGACAGATCATGTTAACTAAGATGTTATACTAGCAAGTTAGACACACAAGCTACACCCTTTGATATAGATAACAATGATATGAATATAGGTGTAGCACGACACACTCTATTAATGACAAAAACAAAGACCAAGAGACTTTCGTAAGTATACGAATGTCACATGATCCAAGGGTTTTGTAAAAATATCAGCAACTTGGTTTTCCGTTTTCACATACTCAAGCTTGATCACCTCTTGTTCCACTAAATCTCTAATGAAATGGTGTCTTATGTCAATGTACTATGTCCTTGAGTGTTGAACAGGATTTTTGGAAATATTTATAGCACTCATATTATCACACTACACAACTAGGTCATTTTTCTAGGCCATAATACTAAACATTTGTTTAAGCCACATCAGTTGTGTGCAACAACTGCCTGCTGCAACAAACTCGGATTCAACATTGGATAAAGAGACACAGTTTTGCTTACGACTATGCCATGACACAATGTTGTTACCTAGATAGAAATATCCTCCACTCGTACTCTTCCTATCATCCACACCTACAGCCCAATCAGAATCACTAAACCCTATCAAGCTCATATTCATGTGTTTAGAAAAAAGATTCCTAAATCTAATGTCCCTGCAACATATCTAATGATTCTTTTAACAGCTTTAATATGGGATACCTTGGGTTTAGCTTGATACCTGGCACATACACATACACTAAACATCAGATCTGTAGACTCCCTATCATTGATCTGTAGAGTGTTGGGTCAACATCCTCTCCAACATCATCTTTAGTCAACTTTTTTGTAGAGCCCATGGGAGTTTTCATGTGCTTTTCTCCTTCAAGATTAAAACGCTTTATCATCTCTTTGGCGTACTTGCTTTGAGAGATAAAGATGCCATCTTGTCCTTGTTTAACTTGAAGTCCAAGGAAGTATGTGAGTTCTCCCACCATGCTCATCTCGAACTTTATAGACATTGCACCTGAAAAATTATTGAGTATGTTACGTGAGGAGGAACCGACAATCATATCATCAACATAGATTTGAGTAATAAGAATGTGTTGATCTTCCCTTTTGATAAAAAATGTTCGGTCCGCACCGCCTCTCAAAAACCCGTATTTGAGAAGGAAGTTTGTGAGATGTCCATACCAAGCACGTGGTGCTTGTTTTAGCCCATACAAAGCTTTCTTTAGTCGAAAGACATGATCGGGCTTGTGGGGATCCTCAAATCCTTTTGGTTGTTCAACATAGACTTCCTCCTTAAGTTCACCGTTTAGAAATGCTGCCTTCACATCCATCTGATATAGACTGATGTTGAGATGGCATGCAACAGCGAGCAATAACCGAATGGACTCAATTCGTGCTACCGGGGAAAACGTGTCGTCAAAGTCCACCCCTTCGACTTGAGTATACCCTTGAGCCACCAATCGTGCTTTGTTTCGTATAATTGTTCCTTTCTCATCAGATTTGTTCTTGAAAATCCACTTTGTGCCGATAACATTTCTGTTGGCTGGTCTGGGAACAAGGTACCAAACATCACTACAAACAAACTGGTTTAGTTCTTCATGCATAGCATTTCTCTATAGTTAATTGGTTGTTTACGTCTGGTCTGAACACCATCCTCAACATTTCATATGACTTGAGACAGTGGATGGTTTTCTCTAACTCTTCTTGGAGGTTCTCTGCGGTGAGTGACCTCTCGAACCTCATCTTGTTCTTCTTCTAGTTTCTGTTGTGTAACATTGTTTTCCACATCACTGCCGGTTCTTGTGTTAGGTGGAGCAGGTTGCATCCCAACAGGAGGTAGAATAACTTCCCCTTGATATATGTCATCTTCTTCTTCCACCTCTTTGTTCTCAACACCTGCGTCATCAAAGACAACATTAACAGATTCTTGTATTGTTTTAATGCGAAGGTTAAATACCCTATAAGCCGTGCTGTTTGTTGAATATCCAACAAAAACTCCTTTGTCGCTCTTATCATCAAACTTTATTAGATACTTGCGGTCATTTAAGATAAAATATACACACCCGAAAACATAAAAATGTTTTAAGTTAGGTTTTCTTCCCTTAAGCAGTTCATACGGTGTTTTGAATGAGCCTGATCGAATGTTGACTCGATTGTTGATGTAACATGCGGTGTTTATTGCCTCAGCCCAAAAACATTTCGCCATTTGTTTTGAGCTCAGCATAACCCTTGCCATCTCAATTAATGTCCTATTCTTGCGTTCGACCACTCCATTCTGCTGTGGAGTCTTTGGTGCTGCAAATTCCTGGCATACTCCCTTTTCATTATAGAAAGTTGTGAATTGCGAGTTCTCAAACTCACGACCATGATCAGATCTTATACGAGAGATTCTAGCATCAAATACATTAGCAACACGAGCAAACATATTCCTAAACATCTCAAATGTTTCAGGCTTTTCACGTAAGAAATAGGTCCATGTGAATCGGGAGTAATAATCTACCACAACTAATACATACCTTTTTCCGCCAATGTTTTCAACTTCCATGGGTCCTACAAGATCCATATGTAGAAGTTCAAAGCATCGGTTGGTCCTAAAGTGTTGTTCATGTTGCTGTAAAGCGGGGTGTGATGCATGTAATTATTTTCCTCTTTGACAGTCTCCACACACGATCTGGTCTGCCTTCCCAAGTTTGGGTAGACCACGTACGGCATCCATCTTGATTAACCTGCCAAGGTTTTGAAAGTTAGTATGACCTAATCGTTTGTGCCAGAGTTTAGGTTATCAGTCATGTAACAATTGTCTGATGACCTTTGACCTGTCATGATGCACAAGTTTCTGTTATTGTATACTTCACATGCATCTTTAGTGAATTTTACAAGTATGTTACCATCACATAAGTGACTTATGCTGATTAAGTTTGCCATAAGCCCTTGCACATGATACACATTTGTTAAAGCTGGCAAACTAGGAACATTAAGTGTACCTCTCCCTACGATTTTACCTTTCGAACCTCCACCGAAGGAAACATTTCCTTTGTCATAAGTCATGTAACAATTGTCTGATGACCTTTGACCTGTCATGATGCACAAGTTTCTGTTATTGTATACTTCACATGCATCTTTAGTGAATTTTACAAGCATGTTACCATCGCATAAGTGACTTATGCTGATTAAGTTTACCATAAGCCGTTGCACATGATACACATTTGTTAAAGCTGGCAAACCAGGAACATTAAGTGTACCTCTCCCTACGATTTTACCTTTCGAACCTCCACCGAAGGAAACATTTTCTTCGTCATAAGTCATGTAACAATTGTCTGATGACCTTTGACCTGTCATGATGCACAAGTTTCTGTTATTGTATACTTCACATGCATCTTTAGTGAATTTTACAAGCATGTTACCATCACATAAGTGACTTATGCTGATTAAGTTTTCCATAAGCCCTTGCACATGATACACATTTGTTAAAGCTGGCAAACCAGGAACATTAAGTGTACATGTCCCTACGATTTTACCTTTCGAACCTCCACCGAAGGAAACATTTCCTTCGTCATTAGTCTCATAGTTGGAAAGAAATATTTTGTTACCTGTCATGTGACATGAACATCCGCTGTCAAAGTACCAAGAACATGAAATGTTAGTTTTTAATGCTGTGTACACAACATTACATGTTAGATCAGACTTCTTTACCCATATCATCTTGGAGCTGAATTTGAACACTTCGTTGTGAGGAGTTTTCCTAACATGAGGTCTTCTCTGATTGTTATCGTTCTTTGGGGGTTGATAGTACTCCAGACGTGGTACATCTCGCTCCTTGGGCCTTTCTTTGTTCTTGTCTCGATTGAATCCTCTCACCATCCGATTAAACTTTCTGGTGATCATGGCAACATCATCTCCATCATGGATTTCTTCTAGATCTTCGGACTCACTGGAGTCCATTATGTCAGTTAACCTACTACACGAAGGTGAGGATTGTGAGCCTGCTGTGAGAGCCACTGTTTTCTTCTTGGTAAATGTGCCTCTTGCTTCTAAGTTCATCTCATAGTTCTTGAAGGAGTTCATGAGGTCCGTGAACTCAAGTGTGTACACCGCTTGTGATGTTTCAATAGCTGTTACCTTCATATCAAATCTAGGCGGTAACGTGCGAAGAGCTTTGGAGACAAGGACTTTATTACTGAACTGATCTCCCAGATCTTGACACTCATTTGAAATGTCAAGAATCATTTTTGTGTAGCTGGAAATATCTTCATCTTCCTCCATCTTCATATTCTCGAATTGAGAAGCGAGAATACGTAGTTGTGACTACTTAACACTGTTGTCACCCTCACAGTGCCTTTGCAGAATATCCCAAGCATCTTTTGCACACGTACAGTTCTTGATTAGCTTGAACATATTTGTATCAACTGCTAAGATTATTGCATTTAGAGCTCGATCATCAAGCTTAGCAGCTTCAATTTGATCACGCAACCAGGCAGTTTGTGGTATTGGAACCACATCACCTTCTTCGTCAGTTTGTTTTGGTGGTGACCACCCATTTTCCACAGAAATCCACACTCTTCTGTCTAGCGACTTAATGTATGAGCGGGTACGTGTTTTCCAGTACGAGTAATTCGAGCCATCCAAGACCGGAGGCCGAAATACTCCCACATTGTTTGGATCCATTGATGTGTTAGAGTCGGTGATACCATCAGGACCACACTCAGTGAGTCGAGTGATGGCTCTGATACCACTTGAAAGTGTATCAACCACTCTAAGTGAAAATTTGCGGAAGCTAAAGTAGAAGACACGAGATATTTTTGCGTAGGTTATATAAATCAATAACCTACACGGAAGCCTTACGGCCAAAAGAATAATCAAAACAAGTGTTGAGCTATTACAATGTTGAGCACAACAATAACAACAACACTATTACTAAAATACTAAATGTATGTTCTTACGAGCTAAGAAACATACAGAATTAAAACTACGAAATTAATCTGCAAAGACGTCTATCTAACCTCTATCTATTGAATGAATGACTCTTGTATTTATAGATAGACTAAATGGGTTTGGATCCACGAATATAGCAATAGTCAGCCCATGTTTTCCACAATTCTCGCAGTTCAGTTATTGTCCTCCGCATATCAGCCTGGAATTGTGGAACCACTTCAGTTGGTTGTTGACTCCTGGATGTATGGAACAGAATTCCACTAGCATGAATATCTCAACTGCATGGCTCAAGACTTGGTCTCTACTCCAGCCTACGTGTGTTGTTTCAACGCTGCCGAGTCAGCACTCCATGTGGCTGCTGAGCTGGGTGCTATGTCACCATTCCACGTCATGCTAAGCTGGAGTCCCAGTCAGCATTCATGTGAAGAACACAAAAACATAAATGTTAGGTCAACACTTCAAATAACATCAAGACTTAAAAACCTAACACACCTGTCTTTTGACAATTGTCTAACAGTTCTTCTCAATCTAGATAAAACATATCGTTCCTATAGGTGAGTTTAAAACTACAAAATTCCTTTTTACAACATCGATCTGATAAAATCTATACTTAGATAATTGCTAAGTGTAAAATCCTGAAAACCAAAATCGATATGTTTGTTTGAAAATTAATAAATATTATTATTCTTATTATTATATGAAAAAAATCTTGGTGGAATATGTTTGTTTTTTTAACGTAATTACAAACTTTAATTATTTTAGTTTAAGATTTAATTAAGATATTCTATTTATAGAACGGTAAGGCTTGCGCATGAGTAACTTGGAAAACTTATTTTTCTTATCACGTGATTATACTACCTCATAATAGAGCTCGTCGAGATGATTCCGTAGACACCAAGATCGTAAAAATCGGACATCGTTTGAGCGCTCGGTGAATTTTTAAAGTTCAAGACGAAGTAGGTATAAATACCCTTCCTTCTTATTTTCTCCTCATTTTCACCCTACACATATTTTAGAGAGGGAAGAGTGTAAAGAGAGATGCTCTCCACCCTACTGCCGGAAACTTGTCGGCCGGCCGTCGGAAAACTTTTCCGGCGACCAAATGAGCTCAAATTTCACCTCAAGCTTCCTCTCGACATGTACATTCCATTTTCGGGGTCCGATCATCCAAAAAATTGTTGGAAAACAGCCATGCAAAACCAAAATTTTGTCCAAAGTAGTAAGTTTGAACTCTTCCACATTCTCTTTTCTCCATTGACATCTCTCCCTTCTCACCCCTTCTCTCTACTTCTTTTTCTTAACTATCCTCCAGCAAGAAGAGGGAAGCTCCTGCAAGGAGAGGAAAACTTCGGCAAACCCACCATGAAAGCTTCACCTTCACACCTAATTTCTTCCATAAGGTAGTTCTTTCTCTGTACCGTCTTAGACAGAATGGGGTAGGATTAGGAATTATCTTGAGTTAATATGTTATAATATAGTTATTTTATTTTAAAATTAGTAGTTTGATATTGTGTTGGTAATGAAACATAATGAACTAGGGGATTAAATTTGGCTTTACATTCTTATGTTGAAGCTTCTGCCCTACTTCTACCTCGTCATTTATTTATAGTATGAATATTCTAATTCTGGTCTTGTTAATATAGTTAAATACTAGATCGAGTTAGGAGTAATCCCCAATTTGAATTAGTCAATTTCGTTGTGTTTTCAATTTATTACGATTTTTACAAAATAGTTGCGCAAACTGTCAATTCCTGCGAAAATCTGGGCACTTGTATAACTTTGAAAATTCGGGAAAAACAGAGTTGAAATGATTTTACGTGTTTTATTTTTGGAAAATACAAATATAAGACATTGGGTTCGTTTTAAAATTTTATTCGACTAAATTCGAGTTATTTTCAATATATTATGATTTTTCAAAATCAAATGCTCATATAATATGAATTGATGTGTTTGTGATAATTATTTCGAAACTATGTGATTTTATTTTATATTATTGGCTCAATAAAACTCAAAATTGTTTATAAGTCATGTTCCCTATGATGTTTATAGTGTTTGTGTAAAATTTCACATTCATTAGAGTTCGTTTGATAGACTAACAAAAATTCAAATTTTAAATCATCGTAAAAGGTCTAGAAAGTATAACCTAACATTTTTATTCCTTGATAGTTATCAAAAATGAGATTTTGAATGTGTTCTTTTGAAAATCATTGACTTTGAAATTTTGATAAGCTATTGTTAAAATTTTACAAATTTATCATTAGTAGTTGGAGAGAAACTTCTTTTAAAGAAAAATGTGTGCGCATAAGTTTTCACTAAGAACCACGATTGGAAGTCCAAACATATCTCAATTCATTAGCCATTAAGAATTCCATTACTTTTAAGTGAAACTTAGGACATGATTATTTCGAATAAGTATAAGGAGAATTCAAATCCTATTAATTTGGAACGCGTCATTACTCGAAGTCGACGAACGATATGTTTATGTACAATACACGTGTAATCGAGATAAGTGTTACTCCTTCTATCATGACGAATGAAAATGACTAATAATAGATTGAAATATCTTAAGTAGTTAACAGACGAGTCTTTGTTAATGATGATCACTGGGTAACTAATAGGTCGATGTTAGAATGGTTAGACATTAAGTTCAAGAAACACTAGAAGTGCTTAAGGTTGGAGAAGAGGTTAACGACTTTTGATTTGTACTCAGCCATGAGATTCATCTTGTAGGGTCTTACCAAGGAATACCATTTATCATATACAATGGAATGTGAGCTCCATACATCGGTGACATGTGTGGGTCTATTTATAGTACTGTATTTTGAGTTTATAAGCTCGACTGAGTTTTTCTAAAAATTTGAATTTACATGTCAAATGTTTTTATTATGCTCATGTGTATCCTATATGTGATGGATCGGTATTACCGTATCCATTGATCGCTGCCAATGATGTAAGTTAACAATTGTGTCTTGAGCCGGATCCGGCTAAGGTAGTGTACACGGAAAGTCTGGATCGGGTGAACTTGGCTAGGTTCCCCAGTCTCGGCGAAAGGGGATTATTCGTGGAAGACTTTAGTTTTCCCCGTCTAGTCGCAATGAGGAACACTGTGGATGAGCAAAGAATGATGACGAGCTCGATATGATGGTAAAAATGTATGTTTTCATATGTGTATGATGGGCTTTTGATTTAAAACTCCATGTATCATATGGTTGGGCATGTAAAATTCTTTAAATGGAGATTTATATTGTTTTTCACTGAAAAAGTCGGGAAACGACTCACATTGAGTACACTAGTACTCGGCCCAAAATATTTTTCTAATGTTTTTACAGGTTTTAGGAGGACGATGATGAGCTGACAACGAGGTGGGCCTCATCGATAGTCTTATTCATAAATGTCAATTAGCTTGGTGAGATTGATGTCATATTGTTACTTATTTCGCAACTAGTTTGTTTCATCTTGCTGATAAGCCTAATCATCCAAATTCATTACCTCATCATGTTGATCGTCAATACGATACTTTCAACTTTCCACCTCATTTACATGATTGTATATGGTTCAATGTCCCCATACATTGGACTCGTGACGTATCTAGAGTGTCCAAATACCTGGTGTTTATCTATCTTTCTTCAATTATTACATCATTATTGTCGTATTAAAATATTTTCCAATATATTTTATTGAATTCCTTTTTCCACATAGCCCCCTCCCCCCCCCCCCCCCATCCCCTTCTGCGGGGCGTTACACTAAGTTAAAAACCATGACAGGTAGTCTAATACATGAAGTATAACTATCTGTTGAATAGGGACAGATCGTTTAATATCGATCTGTTCCTTTACATTATAGCAAGTTGTATAAAATAGACTTATACCCGTCGTTATAGTAACCAATATGTCCAAGACAGCTTATAAGAATAATACAGATCATCTAAAAGATGACCTGCTTCTTTTATAAACGAGTTGATCTTTAAAAGATGATATTGATCACTTGGTTTTAAAAAAATATGTATTAACTAAATGTTTTTTTCGAAAATCATCATAAAAACATAAATGAATTCTTGGGGTTCCCAACAATTTCTCCCTTTTTGATGATGTTGAAACTACACTTTACAAAGTTTCCTAAGTGTTGAAACAACAAATGGTTTATAGCAGGTAGTTGATATGCATAGAAATATAAAACAATATATAACAAGCATAAAAACATTGTCTGGACAAAGAGCTATTGCCATCAGGTTGTTTTTAGGAACTAAAAACTTTCAAACTTTCATTGATGAGAGTAGTTGTTACAAATAGAAAGAATTATTGCAGACAGCTAGAGTCAAAATAAAATACAAGAAAGTCTGAACACTAAAATCATCTTCATTGTGGAGGTGGTTGTTGTTGATCCTTTTCCTGAATATGTTGACGTTGACGTTCCGCGAGATGTGCCCACCTCCACTCGACTAATTCTCTTTTCCTTAGCTCCGAGGGCACATTGTATGCATCATATATTCCATTAAAAACCCTCCTATAGTCTTGGTTTTCCAGATCGATGGTATACCCCATGTGTTGAGCAGCTTAATTAATGATGTTGAGAATATAAGTGTGATCGATTTCTATTGTTCCAGGAATTCTTGGAGGCACCATCGTTGTTTTCTTTAGAGCAGTGAGACTCACATTGGTCATGGTAGACTTTTTGTACAGGTAGTCCACAAAAGTTTGATTCTTGTGACGGCTCAAATACTCCCTAAACATTTCATCAATTGAACCTCCTTGATATTGTGGTTCCAGCAGGTAGTAGTATTCCATAACGAATCCTTTGACAATCCTGTTCCATTATGCAACTTTCTTCCTGTGAAGCCATGTTAGATTTTGTGGCTCAGATAGTTGGAATTGCCAAACAATTTGAATATGAGATTTTTTTGCTCATCTGCATCTTCTGAAGAGTTGTCTTCCGTGTTTTTAGCATCCATCTCTTTTTTGCCTCTCCTTCTCTGCTCTCCATAATTTTCTAAAATCTGGATTGTTAGTCTGTTCTGGAACATATCCAGCCAAAAATATCTCCATCTCCTAATCTTTGTCTGTGTAGACTTTCTTGCCCTTCTTTTCTGCAGCTATCTTAGCAATATTCTCTTCTTCTGTCCTCCTTGCGTTTCCAGCATTTTCGACCTCTAACCTCCTTGTTTCAGCTAGCTGTTTGGCAGTGAATTTTTTCTTAGCTGCAGGTTTCTTTTTCATTGTTTGCTTTTTCTGAGCAGCGGGTTGTGCTTTGTTCTCATCTTTACCTTCCCACTTTTCGACATCATCAAAAAAGATTTTAGAGACAATGAGTCGAAGGGAAGCTAGTTCTTCCTGCAATTCCTTGAACTTGTTCTTAGTTTCCTCCTTGTAATTGCAAAAATGTGGAAATGTTCCCAGTAATGTCATGGAACTGTTTTACATTTTCTTTATTATAATTGGTAAGCTTGACCAACAGATCGTTGTCGGTAGCTTTCATCTCTGTGATACTTTTTTTGATCATAAAAAATTTCATCACCTGTGGCTACGTCTGCATTCGTCAATGCCTTGGGTAATAATTCTCTGAGTATAGTTGGGACCTCTTGCTTGACAACTGCGGGTATAGTGGTCTTCTCCATGTAAAGATTCTACTGCTCCACAACTTTCTTGACTTCATTAACCATCTTGGCACCTGTCTCTCTGAATATTTCATCATCTTTATCAATCTCTTCTTTGTACAGCTCGAGTCGAGCATCGGTGACTTCCTTGTACTTGTCAAACACTTCTCGATCTCCATCAAAATCTTTATGCAATTTTTCGGACAAACTGTTGTGAGCTCGCTGGAAATTTTCCTCAACAGTTTGAAGAGCTTTCTCGGCTGGAGCAAAGACAAACTTTGCTAGAGGAACACTTTTGTCATAGATTCAATTGTGAATCAATTGATTGATCTGTTCATGTGTCATGGGCCCAAGGAGAGAGGAAATCAACTCGTCAAGGTAGTGATGTGTATAATCAGCGGGAGTTGTTCCCTTGATGTAAATCTCCCCAGATGGTTCTGCATCAACCAATGGACCGGTAATGATATGAGCTGATTTCTTCTTCTTTTTCTTTGGAGGAGTGCTATCTTGAACGAGCTCCTCCTTGGCAGCTGGTTCCTTATCGTCAACAGGTGGAGAAGTGGGAGATTGCTAGACTTCATGTGTTTCTCCAACAAATGGTTCATCCTTTTCTTCAATGACAGGTGGTTCTTGATGTGCAACTTTAGCAGTGGGATCGATTGTTTCTTTAACAACAGGTGGAGTAGAAATGGATGCTTCACCAGCAACAGATGGTTCTTTCTTCTCCACTGTGGGTTCTTCAAAGTTGAAGAAAGCATCATCAAAATCACAAAAATGCAGATCGACCATGAGATCATACAAGTTATGTTCTTTAGTATAGAGAGGAGCGAGATAGATCTACAGCTCTCTTGCTTCGGGTACCAAAAAACCAAAGTACGTCTGCAGTTGGTTATCTTCTACCTTTAGATCGTTGATGGAGAAAAGAAGCAGTATTGCTTCAAGAATGTAAAATTTGCAGTCCCTGATCTCCAAATAGCTTTGAAATTTGTTCGTTATTTCCAACATTTGATCTCAGGCATTAACACCAAAACAATCTTGGTAGCATTTTCTTGAATCTGTTGGAAAATAAGTTGAGCTCCACATAGACGCATATCCAAGTCATCTGCAACACGTTCATGTGGGTTGACTTCCACATCTTCTTCCAAAATTTCTTGAGTATCAGCCTCTCGTGCATCCATCTCCCGATGATGGTATCATCCAGCTTGTCTTGCAGATTGGTTCTGCATTGCTGATGATGGTATCATCCAGCTTGTCTTGCAGATTGCAAGCAATTGGTTTCTTCTTTCCTTCTTTCCTTTGTTCTTTCTTGGATTCCTTCTTCTTTTGTATCTCAACCACAGGAGATGGCTCCTTGGTTGCTTTCTTGCTTTTCTTAGCAGCAACAGTTTGTTTATGATTACCAACTAGTTTTCTTTTAGCAGCTCGCTCCTCTCCCGCTTGAGCAACAACCGCTTCACCAGCAATTGGTATCATTGTTGGAATCACCCATTTTGGGTTGGATTTGCCAATTTGTATCAAGGCTTGCTTGATCATCTCATCTATAACCTTTAAAAATATCTGAGATGTTGTGCCAATAGCCATCTCAACTTGATGCCTAGTTTCTTCGAATTGTACTCCCTTGTTCCATTTTTCTTTGGTGAAAAATCCTCCGATAATAGTGCTGATTTTAGTGGACAGCCGGAGAGGACACTCGATATTTATCCATGTGGAATTGCCATCAGAATCCTGTCGCATATCAATCTGATGCACTTCATCAACAATAATTTTCAACAATGATCTGGCCCAATTGTTGTGATAAATTTCATCTTCCTTGGTGTGATTCCGTCGTATGTTCCTCCATGACCAAGAAAAACTTTTTTGACATAATCCAGTAGCAGACGGTAAATGGGAAACATCATCCCTTATTGAAAGCTTTATTTGTCCACGTGAACGACTGGGCCACTATGATGTTCAATGCTTCCTGCATCTACTCATCTGTGACGTCATCAATAACCATTTCTCCTTCATCCTCCAATTGGTATACTTGTAGTATCATTTCAATCACAGTAGTGCGAAGATGTTCTTCCTTAGTCTTAAACATGTATCTGTACTGAGTATTCTCCACGCTCATCCTCCATCCATGAGAAATAAAAGAGAGCTACCTGTCGTGGGAGATAATAATCTGGTGTAGCTGAGATAATCTTGTGGAATCCTATACAAAACACAAGATTTTGTTTAGTGTACGTTTGCCAGAAGCAGATCGTTGTATACGATCTGCTAGTCAGCAAATGGTTATAATAATAGATCGTTATGTAATAAATTGTTATTACAGATGGAGTTATAACATATGGCTATGTATTGTTACAGTGACTTAGATTCATTGATTTGCAGTAGATCTCACAATTAAGCGGATTAACAGAGAATTAAACATGATTAAGGCAGATTATACTATGATTATGCTAGTACCAAGGTGTGCAGCCATTAATGTTAGTCCTTTCTATTTACTTTTTATGATAAAAAGAGACTTTTGGCATTATTTAATATATATATATATATATATTTCAATAAATGATAATAATGAATAATCATTAGACATAAATTGAGAGAGAGTTAGAGAAATAAATTGGATTTATATCTCCACCATGGTTCCCCCTTGATTTATGCCTAACAGATCGTTTTTCACCATTTTCTGAGCTTCGTTGAACTAGCCTTTGTGTAACCACCTGTTAGAAACAAATGGTTTGAAATATATTATGATTTTAGAACAACTAGTTGCGTGTAACATTTCGAACCAAAAATTGGTCTATTGTTCATGCAGTATTTTACTGATATCCTACAAAACAACCTGTTAGTAGCATTATTTAAAAAAGTTTTAGTGATTATTGAATCGATCTGTGGAACGATCTGCTCAGCAAAATATCGTTGTTTTTCTTTTGAATAAACAACTCGCTGCATTTGATCTCTCCATTAATAGAACCTATTTGTTTCACTATTAGAATGTAACAAACTGTAATTTTAGTCATACATTTATTTCTATAAGGAAAATAAACAGGCACAATTGGATATATGAGCATGAATTATAACAAATAGTTAGTCATTAAAACGATATGTATTTTATACTTGGATATTATCCTCATATAGATATACCAAACCCAAATTCCCGCACAACATCTTAAAGCGATCTTCTGCTAGTGCCTTTGTGAGGATATCAGCTGGCTGCACATCGGTATGAATTTTCTCGATCTGGATGTTCTTCTTTTCGACGTGATCGCGTATCAAATGATGTCGAACATCCACATGCTTGCAGCGAGTGGGAATTTCTGGGTTTTGACTGATTGCAATCGCGTTGGAGCTATCACAAAAAATGGACACGACATCCTTGTAAACTTCATAGTCTTTGAGTTGTTGCCTCAACCATAAAATTTGCGCTGTACAGCTCCCTGCAACCATGTATTCTACTTCTGTAGTTTAGGTTGCAACCGAGGTTTGCTTCTTAGAAAACCAAGAAATGAGCTTGCTTCCAAGAAATTGGCAAGTCTCAGATGTGGATTTCCTATCTAGCTTGCAACCTGCATAATCAGAGTCAGAATACCCAGTTAGCTTAAAGTTATCATCACAAGGATACCACAAACCAATCTCGGTTGTGCCCTTGAGATAACGAAATATTCTTTTAGCTACTTCCATGTGAGACTCATTTGGTTTAGCTTGATACCTAGCACAAACACCAACAACAAAAGTGATATCAGGTCGACTAGCAGTTAGATACAATAATGATCTGATAATACCATGATACTGTTTTATATCGGCTGCTTTGCCAAGTGCATCTAGACCGATCTGTCCATTAGTTTTTATAGGTATCTTCAGTGGTTTGCAATCCTTTACTCCGAATTTTGATGAGTTCATTGATGTATTTTGATTGGTTGATTAAGATCTCATATGCAAATTGTTTGACTTGCAAGCCTAGGAAGAAGTTCATTTTTCCTATCACGGACATTTTTTCCTTATCCTGAATAAGCTTGCTAAATTTGTTACAAAGAAATTCAGATTTAGATCCAAAAATAATATCATCTACATATATTTAAACCAAAAGGATATGGTCTTGGACTTTGATAGTGAATAGGGTTTTGTCCACTGATCCTCTCTTGAATCCCAATTGTAGAAAGAAGGTGGATAGGGTTTCATACCAAGCTCGAGGAGCTTGTTTTAACCCATATACGGCCTTGACTAGCCTATACACCTTGCTCTTATCTTCTTCTTCTAACCCAGGAGGTTGTTCCAAGTAGACTTCTTCTTTCAAAATTCCATTAAGGAAGACACTTTTAACATCCATTTGAAATACTTAGAACCGTCAATATGCTGCGTAGGCTAGAAACAATCGTATAGCTTCTAATCGAGCTACAGGTGCAAATGTTTCATCGAAATCGATTCCCTCTTGTTGGCAGTAACCCTTTTGCAACTAACCGTGCTTTATTTCTGACCACCTCTCTTGTTTCATCTATCTTGTTCTTGAAAATCCATTTAAAAACTATGAATCTTTAATGCACAGGTCGATCAACTAGATACCACACTTCATTTCTCTTGAATTCATTCAACTATTCTTGCATGGCATTGGTCCAATCTGAATCTTGTAAAGTTTCAAAGGCATCTTTAGGTTCTGTGTGAGACATGTAGCAGCTGAGTAGTGCACTCTCTCCATGAATTCTTCTTGTTTTTACTCTATCAGCTAGGTTCCCAACAATGAGGTCGATTGGGTGACTATCTACCCATCTTCGTCTCCTTTTCATTTTTTTCTCTGAAACATCGAGTTTAGGTTCAGCAGGTGGATCTTCGAATTTAGGACGATCTGTGAGTGAAACATTGAAAGGGTTATTACTATTTATGTCTAGGTTAGAGACGTCACCACTTATATCTTGAGCAGACTGCTGTTGATCATGGGTAGGAACAAATTAAGGAGCTGATGGTTCAACAACAGGTGGTTGAGGATCATTATTTTATGTTCCCCCTTGATTTGTTCCCCCTTGCTGAGTTGCCTCTACTGCAGGTTGATCAATTTCTTCTCCTTCTTCTTCTTCTCTTCTTGGACTCCAAAGTAGAATATCGTCGATGAGTTGATCAGTGGAGTTTCTCAATTTCGTTAAGTTTTCATCATTCGAAGAGGAAGAACAATCTGTACCTGAAACCTCAAAAGTAGTTTCATCAAATACCACATAAGGTGTTACTTCCGCAACAAGAGTTCGTTTATTAAAAACACGATATGCCTTGCTGATGTTAGAATATCCTAAGAAGATTCATTGATCAGCTTTGCTTTCAAATATTTTTAATTGTGTCTTACCATTGTTATGGATGAAACACTAGCAACCAAATGAACGAAAATATTTAATACGAGGTTTCCTGTTATTCCACAGCTCGTATGGAGTTTTCCCATGGCATCGAGTTATCACAGATCGATTATGTGTATAACAAACCGTATTTATTACTTCTGCCCAGAATTTCTTAGGAAGGTTGATTTCATTTAGTATTGTATGAGTTGCTTCTTTCAGCGATCTGTTGCGTCGTTCCACAATTCCATCTGTTGTGGCGTGGCGTACGAGCTACTGAGGTTTGATGTTGGATCCCCATCTTTGAGCAGTAAGCTTCAATCATATGATTGATGAACTCTATTCTACGATTTGATCGAATGGTAATGTGGAGGTTCCCTTTTGGTTGGAAAACTTGTTGAGTAGGTCGGGTAGCTTCTCCAAGGTCTCATTTTTCTTAAACATGAAAACAACCCATGTAAATCTAGAAAATCATCTGCAATAACGAGAGTATATTTTCTATCCTTTACACTTAATGGAGTATACTTGTTGATATTGAGTGAGCTGCCTTTGTTGAAAATGAAGATCTAGTTTGTTTTCCATCTTGACAAGCTTCACATACGTTATCTATGTCGAATACATGGTCTGGTAATCCCTTAACTAGCTTTTTCCTTTACTAGCTTGTTGATGGTTTTGAAGTTTAGATCGCTTAGACGTTTGTGCCACAACCAGCTGGTCTCAATGTTGGATTTCGTGACTAGGCAGGTTTTGATCTGATCATCCCATTGTACGATATATAACCTGTCCTATAAAATACCGGTAAGAAGAATTTCTTCTCCTTCCAAATTTCTCACTAGACACTTATTAGATGTAAACTCTACTCTCTTATTATTAGCACAAAATTGGCTAATCGAGAACAGATTGTGATTTAATCCTTCTACATATGAAACATTAAGGATAGTAGTGTTACCAACTTAAAGATTGCCATAACCTTTTGTGTAACTTTTAGAGTTACCTCCAAAGGTAACAGCTAGTCCAATGCACTCCTTATAGTTGATAAGTAATTCTTTGTTGCATGTCATATGTTTAGAGCATCCTCTATCAAGTATCCACACCACGCCCCGAGCTACATGCGTTCTTGTCATCGATCTGCTATCCTGCAATAAAAAATTTACTCATCTACCCTACTGATAGAGGGTGCTTTGTCAGTAGACAAAGTTCCTTTTGGAACCCAAATTTGTTTAATTATGGAAACATTCTGAGATGGCCTAATCTGTTTCCTGCCAAAGTCTATATAGACAATCTGTCTCCATTTGACAGGTAGCTGTGATGTTATTGTCTACTTCCTAGGAGAAAATGGCTTGAAGAACTGTTTCCTTGGCGGAGCATGTGTTTGATAATTTTTGTAGTAGGGATCAGCTCGCTGTTGATGTGCAGTAACATTTTGACGTTGATGAACAGGTGGTTTTCTGTGTTGATACCCAACTCCATGAGAAATGTACTTCTTCTGTGAGTTGGATTGATATTGTTGCTTGGGTTGATGTTTCACCAAAATAGCTTGAGGTTGTCTTGGATTGTTGTTTATATTTACCACCTTGCCCTTGCCCTTTTCTTTGACAAACTTACCTGAAGGGGGTCCTTTATCCACTCTATCAAAACGTAGTCCAGTACGATATGCTGCCCTTCATTTCATATCATTCATCATCCGAATCTTGTCTTCCTTTTTGTGTATCGAGTGGTTGATCATAGCACTCAGATCATTGACTTTGCTATTTGCAGAAGCTTCTCCATCTATCAAGTCAGATTTTAGCATTGAGAGCATAAATCTCATCATTGTTGCTTTTGAACTGCATCATTAGCGCGTTCTCTCTATTGTTGAACGAGCTGTTGATGTCCTTAATTTATAGGATGGTGGTGGCCATCCTTCCGTTTTCCCTAATAGCATGTTTGAACATTTTGTTCAATCTAGCATGATCCTCCATGAGTTCTGTAAAATCATCCATTGACAAGTCGTCTTCTACTTCTTCACCAAAATCATAACCAGGTGGATTAGAAGAATTAGAATCTTGAAATTTTACCTTAGGGTTATCGAGTCTATTGTCATGTCCCATGAAGCATTCATCCCATTCATCCTCTTCATCATCAAGGACCATAAATGCTTCGTCATTTTCTGAAGAACTATCCGACAGATGGCTTTGAGAGGATTGTTCTTTAGCTATCATAGCTCTTCGTTGATCTTTAAGCTTTTTATCTCTTTTGGATCAAAGCTCATCTCTTTCTGCCTTTGATATGTTGGGATAGCCTATTTTCAAGTGTCCTTTCCTACCACACTTGAAATACGAAAATTTAGAGAGGTCAAATTTAATATATGAGGTTGATTTTACCCAACTATTTCGTTCGGGTCGATCAGCAGATTGATCTTTCCCTCTGATTCCTACTGTTGTTTTCATTGTTGAGTTTTTGTATTTGTTGGCTCTCATTTCCATTCGTTGGAATCTCTTTGCCATGAGAGAGTATCCCTCAAAGTAATTTTTCGTAGATTAATTCTCATCATCTGAGCTGGAGGATTCTTTGACAACAACACTTGAAGTTTGTTTTGGGGTCTCCTTCACCTTTTCCTTCGCCTTTGCTTTGAAGGCTGCATCTTTTTCCTTGTTAACTGCAGCAGATGGCTTACTAGCAGATTAATTAGATGAATCATGAATACGATTAATCTCGTATTCATTTCCAGTTAATAAATCAAAAAGAGATTCAATAGTTAGAGAGTCGAACTCTGGCATCATGGGATGCATGGCGGAGTAAATTACCCAACTTGCAGGTAGAGCTTGAATGACCTTCAAATTCTTCTCTCTTTGAGAATATTTGTTCTTGTCTATCATTGCAATCTCTATGAGTACTTCAGTGAACATGTGCTTTATTTGTGCGATTGTTTCTCCAGGTTTCATTTTGAATTCTTCGAATCTGTTGCAAGCTATGGAAAACTTATTTTCTATTAGTACGTCTGTTCCTAAACTGATCTTCTTGAGCATGTCCCACATCTCCTTTGAAGTTTGGAGGTGTCGAATTTTGGCCAAGTAAACCCCTAACTGTACTGGAGATTAAGCCTTTGGCATAATCATCAAGTCCAGCTTCTTTTCTTTCTTCGGTCGTATACTCGTCCATGCTCTTCTCCTTTTCAACAATCTCAACTGAGGGAACAGGCCCAGTTCCATCCTTGATTTCAGCGCTTCATCGATGCATGATTTTGATAGGACCATCTGTGATGACTTTCCACATCTTTATGTGTTGAGCTCTCAAACACATTTCGATTCTAAAGCTCCAGTCATCATACCCAGCGATGGAGGAAACCTCGCAAGTTCGAACCATTTAACCTTCCATAACTCAAGTAGATGATTAGATAAATGCAAGTGTTATGAAGTGAAAACGTTTTCCTAGATCAATCCAAGATGACCACACAAAGATTAACTCCTGTGAAACGGAAACTATGGCCAAAATGGACTAATGCTCTAATACCACTTGTTGGTCCCGAAAGAGCAAGATTGGTGTGGGGGGGGGGGGGGGGGGGCATAAACACCAATTCAAACTTTTGTTTATAAATAAGGCTTAAGCACACTTACACTAGATGCACTTTTTATTAAATGCATCTAATTATAATATTGGGGCATTTACCATATAATAAACTCAGGCCCATAACTTTATTAATTGGCATATTTACTTAATTAAGCCTTGGCCCAATTTTACAACTAAATCCGAGATGGTTCCAATTTTACCCTCTATACTCATTTGTAGAATTTTTCCACTCCCTTCAACCCTTTTTCTCTCTCCCCAGCCCGTAACTCAACTTCTCCGTTGTTCCTCCTGGTGGCACTGCTGCCTGCATTCCGCCGCTCCTCATACACCACCACCATTCTCTTAATCCCACTCAGCCACTGCCGCTTGCTTCAGTAGTCGTTCTCTCACTTTCAAATTTTTCATTACTCCATCTCTTTTTTCCCTCATTTCTCATTCAATCAAAGAGAAATCCACCATTGAAGAGGAACAACAATTGCATCTAGGTATTTTAGTTTATATTGTTTTCATTAATTTAGAGATAATGCAGTAAATCTTTGCTCTACTTCTTAGAATGTAGGTGCTCCTCGCATTTTAGCCGCTGGTTGTTTTCGTCTCTGTTTCATCGCTCATTAGTTCCCGGTGATCTATCCATTGTTCAGTGGTTAGTGTGTCTCTCGTATCTCATAGATTTTGAGTCACAGATCCTCGGCCTCCTAATCCTGCAACTAATTTTTGTTTTTTTTTTCCTGTGCGATTAACTTTTATCTCCACAATTGCTTGCGATTCAGACACCTAAACACCATGAGGTTTTTTATAAAGTGTGAGACAATAATTAATTTGCTTTTTTCTTTTATTTTATTTTATTTTATTTATTTATAGCCAATAAGTCAATTGTTCTGCTGGTTTCTTGATATTGCTCGACTAACCTCGAGAGAGCAATATTTTTGTTCTGTTTGCACTTTGCAGGCGAGTAGATTTAGATGTTATATGGATGCAGTTCTTTTTTCTTTTTTTCTTTTTTTCTTTTTTTTATGTTGTGGGGTTCGATTTTATCTATATGTGTGTGTTCATGTTAGTAGGGATGGAATTAATTTTATTTCTAGCTAGCTATATATTTTTTGTGAGGAATTAAGTAATGATTCTGATATGATAAATGAATTGCTATTAAAAAGAAAACATGTTTTCATGATTATTTTAATATTCTATTATGTTATTTTTCAAACACCAATATTTTGCTAATTTGCCGAAATTGTTTATTTATGTCAGAAGCCCTCTTTTCAAACACCAAATTTTCACCATTCTTAAAATCCAAGCAACCTCTCTCTAAAAAGAATAGACAAATAATAGAAGAAAATACATTTCAAAAAGAGATAATTTGTTTGATGCTCTAGAATCTTAGGATGATATCGCTTTTGGAATATGGTTACACCAAATTAATCATGTTCAGCTAGTTGAAATTATAAAATTAACTAATGTAATCAATTATGTTCTATTCTGAAGTCTTTATAATTGCTTTAATTAATCATTAGTGTATAATAATATACAAAATATAACTAATAATACTGTGCTACTATGCTATGTATATTTGATTATTATTTAATTAACTTTATTGGTTATTATATTTCTCCTAACGACTTTAGAGTAGTAGTCTTAATATGTTAATGCTGTAACTTTTAGTAGTGGAATTATGTAAACCCAATCGTAACTACAAATAATAGCCCAAACCTAAGACCAATCCCAAATTAAGCCTAATAAGGTGTAAGTCGTAGGATACCTTACTGCAATAGTGACAACTCTCTTCTTCCTTATCCATGGCGTCTTCTTCTTTCATTATGCTAAAACCTATTACTTTTATCGTACCTAACTTCCTACAGCTCTCCAATAAGAGGCACTTCGGTTGCTTTCTATCTTTCTATTTCCAATTTATCTAACATTTACTACAATTCATGCCATTTTGTTTTGTTGGATGTTGATTCATTTTTCCATGTTATTTTTTTTCTTTGATCTATTGTCTTAGCTCACAATTTCTTGTCGTGTATTTCTGGTTCTGTTATGTGGAAATTTTATTCAGTTTTGGTGGTTGAAATATCAACGGTGTGGATGTTAGGCATGGTAATAAGTATGGTTATGTTAGGATAAAGTTAGTCTTTCGATCATCAAATCATATATATGGGTAAATCTAAAGAAGAAACCTTAATCTGAAGACGATTTGAACGAGATCAACGCAACCAGAAAGTTGAACCAAATCAACGCAAACAGAAATTTGAACGAGATCAACGCAACTAGAAAGTTGAACCAGATCAACGCAAACAGATATTTGAACGAGATCAACGCAACCAGAAAGTTGAACCAGATCAACGCAACCAGAAAGTTGAACGAGATCAACGCAACCAGAAAGTTGAATCAAATCAATCCAACCAGAAAGTTGAACCAGATCAACGCAACCAGAAAGTTAAACGAGATCAACGCAACTAGAAAGTTGAACCAGATCAACCAGATCGACACTTAAGAATGGAAACCAGATGATGTCGACTAAGTGTCTGTGGATCTCCAAACCTAAACTACGCCTTTCGTACCTTAGAAGGAAGAGAATCAATCAAGAAAAGAAAAAGGAAAGCAGTATCTGTCAAACGATCTGCTTACCATACTTAGAAGATTATGTCAACCTCAATTAGAAGGCATGAGGAGATAAATTAGGGATTCATTATCCTTGATTGGTGAAATCACATTTACTTCAAACCAATCAAGCTCAACGGTTAGAATTTCAAATTCTACACCTATAAGGTCGGAACAAAGACTGGCAGAAGTAAGTAAGTAAGTGAGAGCAATATACGTATTCAAGATCATCTACCATCTACAAGCTGTAACTCTGCCCAGAAATCATCTCAATCATCGAAGCATTTACTGAGAAGATTTCTACTCACCAGATCGTGTTCTGAACCGTTCGTGATCGTAGTCACACCACGATTCAAGTCTGTCTTATCGAGAAAGAAAGAAGGAGATCTTTGCTAGCTAGTAGTTTTCTAGTGGATTAACTAGAAGAGATCCAGTTTACAGTAGTTTTCTGTAAGTTGTAAAGGGACACGACCCTTATTCGTGCATAAGTTTTGACCAGATTGTGTCTGAAACTTGTGGCTCGTTCTGAGCGAGTATAAATAAGAAGAGTATCCTTTTAGTGGATATCTAATCCAGTTTGGATTAGACCGTGGACGTAGGGGGTTTCCCGAACCACGTAAAATAACTGTGTTATTTACTTTCTGCATTTTATATTCCAGTTGTTTTATCCACTAATAGTCATTCAAATCTGCATTGTTAATCAATCTGCTAAATACTTGTTAAAGTTTTGAAAAGTTTTTTCTAAACAAAGAGCACCGACTAAGTCCACCATTATTCCGCACACAACGCTTTGCTAGAGAATAAGATCACACTTGATCTCTGTTTAGTGTTACTCACTTGAGAGATTCTGCTTGGACAGAACGAGGTCGGTCTGATTATCAATCTGTTCTGTCGCAATTAGCAATCTGGTTTCAGAAAGCTTAAATCTCTCTAAAATTAGTCAAGTAAACTGAAAAGTTTGTGTTTGGTGTATTCCCCCCCCCCCCACCCCCATACAAGTGGTATCAGAGCGGTGGTTCATAAGACCATTGTTTTTATTTTCACAAGGGTGAAACCTATGTAGTCAACTTGAATAGATCTAGAAAATCTCTTTTCATTCATTTGCATCCTATCTGTCATTATGGAATCATCTGTTATCAGGGCATGTGAAGAATTCTCCATCCAAGGTTATAGAGAGTGGAGTTTCAGAATCAAGATGTGCCTCGAAGCTCATCACTGCTTGATGTGGAAAGTGATCGAAGAAGGACCATTAGTATTTTTTGAAGAAACAACCCGTATTACTGAAACTGGAGTGGTCAAGGAGGATGTACTAAAAGATCCCAGAAAGTACACATCTGAAGAAAGAAGAGAAGCAAATCTTGATGACTTTGCCAAAGGAGTTATTTCCAGTACTGTAAAATGAGTCCATCTGGCTAAGATCCAAGATCTTGACACAACCAAAGAGATGTGGGAAGCCTTGAGACTAAGTCTAGGTTCTGAAGAAATGATCAAGAAGAAGCTGTCTCTAGCATGTAACAAGTTCGATGAATTCAAGATGAAACCAGGAGAAACCATCGATCAGATGAAGAACAGGTTCATAGAAGTGTTACTTGAAGTTTCTGCTTTCAATAAGAACAAGTACACAGAGAGAGAGAAAAATCTTAAGATTCTCAGAGCATTACCACCAAGCTGGGAGATTTATTCAGCAATGCAACCACTATGTGCTTATTTCAACGATCTGTCCGTGGAAGCTTTTTTTATCATCTGGTTGTTCACGAATGTGACATTAGAAGGATACATGGATCAGATTATTCCTCCAGCAAGAAGAACGAGAACAACTCAAAGAAAGAGAAAGAGATTGCCTTCAAAGCGAAGTGTAAAACAGATGAATCAGAACCATCTGCCACACCAGAAGAAGGAGGCTATGACAAACTGCTCAAAGAATTTTCCATGATTGCCAAGAGGATGGACAAGAAAATATCGAAGGTTCTACAAAGATAACAAAAACAGATACCAAAAGAACAAAGATACAGAATGATCTGATGACAAAGCAGAAAGTAGAAGTAATGGTAAAACTACTAACTCTACTGACTACACTTGTTATGGATGTGGGAGAACAGGTCACTTCAAAACAGATTGCCCAGACTTGTCCAAAAGTCAAAGAGAAGAGCTACGAGCTAAAAGAGATCGTAAACTCAGAGCCCAACGCAAGGCCATGATAGCAGAAGAAGACTCTAGCAGCTCAAGTCATCTGACAGACAGTTCATCAAAAGATGATGAAGCATTCTATGCAGAAGAAACAGATGAAGAATGGGATGAATGCTACATGGGTCTAGATAATGGACTCGACCAGAATGAGGATCGAAGAACTGCAAGAAGAAGTAAAGTAGCAAAGGGAACAATCTGGATTATTGATAGTGGATGTTCAAAACACATGATCTGTGATAAGAATGCTCTATCAAACTATGTGGAAAGAGAAGGACCACATGTAACTTTTGGATGTAACTCAAAAGGCTACACCAGAGGCTATGGTAATATAACTATTGACAAGACTACTATCTCAAATGTATCATATGTCGAGGGTCTTAGTCATAATCTGTTCTCAGTTAGCCGATTCTGTGCTAATGGAAATCAGATTATTTTTTATGCTAACAACTGTTTTGTGAAAAGCAAGGAAGGAGATGCGACTCTTCTTACCGGAAAACTGCAGGACAGATTATATGTTGTGCAGTGGAATAACCAGATTGAGACATGTCTAGTTACTATGACAATATCAGAAACAAGTTGTCTATGGTATAAACGACTAAGTCATCTCAATTTCAAGACAATCAATAAGATTGCAAGAGAGAAACTAGTCGAAGGATTACCAAATCAAGTATATGACAAGAACAACATCTGCGAAGCATGTCAAGCTGGGAAACAAACCAGATCATCATTTTCTAGCAAATCTGTTCAGTCTTCTACCAGAATCTTAGAGTTACTGCATTTAGACTTATTTGGTCCAGTCAAGCCATTAAGTATAAATGGTAGGAAATACACTCTGGTTATTATTGATGATTATTCAAGATTCACATGGGTAATCTTCTTATATAAGAAGAAAGAGACATTGGAAAAGCTGCCAAATTTCCTCAACAAAATCTCCAAGAAAAAGGAAGCTTCTGTTGCAACCATCAGAACAGATCGTAGAACAGACTTCCTAAACCAGAAGATTGAGAACTATTGCAACCAGATGGGAATCACACATCAAACGTCTACAGCAAGAACCCCTCAACATAATGGAGTAGTTGAAAGAAGGAACAGATCATTAAAAGAAGCAGCTCGTACCATGCTTAATGCAACCAGATTACCAAAAAAACTCTGGGCAGAAGCCATCTACACGGCCTGCTATACACAGAACAGATCGGTGGTTACTCTTAGACATGGGAAGACACCATACGAAGTCTGGAACGACAGAAAGCCCAGGATACAATAATTTCGTACTTTTGGTTGTCTGTATTACATTCATAATAATGGGAAATCTCAGTTGAAAACCTTTGATAGTAAAACTGACCCTGGAATATTCTTATGATATTCTGATGTTAGTAAAGCTTATAGGGTTTACAACAAGAAGACTCATATTGTGGAGGTAACACCTCATATTGTTTTTGATGAAACTTTTGTTAATTACAGAGAGACAGGTGATGAACATACTCAAAACTAGAGCGACGACAAGAGAACAGAAGGAATATTATTAGAAAATATTCTAATCTAGAATACAGCAGAAGAGAGTGAAATTGAGGTTCCACCAAATGCTGATGCAACAAGCTCACATCAAAGGGGAACATACCACATCGTTCTGGATCTAGACAGATTGATGACTCCACCAGAAGATAACCAACCAGAAGAAGGAGACAATATTGATCAAGCTCAAGATCAACCAGAAGAATTAAGAGATACAAATGATTGGAATAATAATCAAGAAATTGAAGAAGCAGAAGTTGAAAATCATTTCCAAGCATCTTCAACATCACACCCAGAATTTGAGGACCAAACCAATGAAGCTGAGCCTGAGATATCAGAATAAGAGATATCCAGCAGAAGGAGATGGATACAAGACAATCATCCTCCTGAACAGATTGTTGGGAACCCATCAGATCGAGTGAGAACCAGAAGAATGCATGGAGAAAGCGCACTTCTTAGTTTCTATCTATCATGCATTGAAGCCTCTGATGCTTATGAAGCACTCAAAGATGCAGACTGGGTTACGGCTATGCAAGAAGAACTCAACGAGTTTAAAAGGAACCAAGTTTGATATATCGTAGACAGACTAAAGCATCAAGGAGTGATAGGTGTCAAATGGGTATTCAAGAATAAACGAGATGAGAACGGTGAAGTAGTCAGAAACAAAGCCAGACTAGTTGCAAAAGGATATAGTCAACAGGAAGGCATTGATTTTGACGAGACTTTTGCACAAGTTGCCAAATTGGAAGCAATCAGACTATTCCTAGCATATGCAGCATACAAGAAATTCAAAGTGTACCAGATGGATGTTAAAAGTGCATTCCTAAATGGTATACTTGTAGAAGAAGTATATGTTGAGCAACCACCTGGTTTTGAAGAAGGAAATCCAGACCAAAAAGTATACAGATTAGCTAAAGCTGTTTATGGATTGAAACAAGCACCCAGAGCGTGGTATGAAACATTATCAACATTTCTACTGGAATCAGGTTTTAAGAGAGGTTCTGTTGACAAGACACTATTCGTCATCAAAGTCAAAGAACATATCCTTTTGGTCCAGATATATGTTGATGATATCATTTTTGGATCACAATCTGCTTTTCTGTGTGGTAAATTTGCTGATCTAATGAAAAATAAATATCAAATGTCCATGATGGGCGAGATGAATTTCTTTTTAGGTTTGCTGGTGAAGCAGTTACCAGATGGTATCTTTGTAAATCAAGCAAAGTACACTAACGATCTTGTCACTAAATTTGGAGTAAAAGACAGTAAGCCAGTCAAAATTCCAATGCAGACCAACAGGAAGATAGATCCAGATCCAGAAGGCAAACCAGCAAATATAACACAATACAGAGGCATTATTGGCTCACTATTGTATCTTACTGCAAGTCGACCAGATATTACATTCGCAGTTGGAGTATGTGCCAGATACCAGGCCAATCCCAAAGAATCACATATGGAAGCTGTCAAAAAGATACTTAGATATCTTAAAGGAACAGTTCACATTGGTCTCTGGTATCCGTGTGATGACAACCTTGAATTAACAGGCTATTCTGATTCAGATTATGCAGGATGCAAATTGGACAGAAAGTCTACTTCCGGTACATGTCAGTTTCTTGGAAACAAGTTAATATCTTGGTTCTCTAAGAAACAGACATTCGTTGCCACATCAACAACTGAAGCAGAGTATATGGCTACTGGAAGCTGTTGTGCACAAATTCTATGGTTGAAACAGCAACTAAATAATTAAGAGATTGATGTAAAGGAGATACCTATATTCTATGACAGTTCAAGCGCTATAGTAATAACACAGAATCCAGTACTCCATACAAGGTGCAAGCATGTTGATGTCAGACATCATTTTATTAGAGATCATGTGGAGAGAAAGCATATCCAGATCGAGAAGATTCACACAGATATGCAACGTGCTGACATTTTGACTAAAGCTCTACCAGAAGAAAGATTCAAGATGCTATGTGGAAAGCTTGGATTACTAAATTTGGATGATAGAATGAAGTCAATACCAGATTGATGAAACCAGAACGTGTAAATGACAAAACAGAATGTCAACCAGTAGGAAAAAATAGAATGTCAACCAGAATGACAAATCAGAACGTCACCAGAATAAACAGACTAGGCGGAAATAAAGATTTCACGTGTCAAGACTTGCCCAGATTGAAGAAATGCCACATGAAAATTATTTTCAATAAATAATTACTGAGCCAAGGGGGAATTTTTGGAAAAATTGAAGCGTCCTAGATGAAAGACGTCACTGTCCATAATTAACCTCCTAGATTACAGTCTGTAAAGTTATTTTCTAACCTAGATTTACTAAATCTCCTATAATTGTGATGATTAGCACACCTTTGGAAACTATGATCGAGAAAATCTATGCAAGAAAAGGAAAAGGAAAGTTGCAGTGGATAGAACGATACGCACACTCTCTCCTACAATCCTAGGATTAAGCGCGTACATTAAACGCAAGGAAAGGCGGCAAAACAAAAGGCTGAAGCGGGAAAACCTAAAAAGGGAGATACTCATCCAACCCTCCAATTTTTATCCCTTTCATCTGTGTCGTTGATTATTTTCTTATATATATGTGTTGTTCATACACTTAACTATTCACCTTCACTTACATCGCACTGAGCACTACTATCTCTAAGCACTTAAGAATTTCCCAGATTTGATTTCTCTGGAAACTCTTGCAAAGCTTCTTGTGTGTGATCATGGCACCACAAACTTCCTTGTTTCTCCAACATGCGGCTGAGGTTCAGAAGTTTCTTTCCCCTGAACCTTACGCAGTCCTTGATACTCACGGGTTTCGCAAACTGAAAGAAATTTTTGCCATGATTACTCGTTGCAAAGGTTTTTAAGTTCTTAAATTCTTCATCTGCAACTTAATATGTGCTTTGTATACTATTTATATTCTCTTTTTCTGGGAAAGTGCTCTGAATGATATGTATTAACTGTACATGTGCTTGGGATATTCATACTTGATAATGACATAAACGGATGAATATATATATGTTCTCTGTATGTTCCTGTGTTTTTAGGATTCTGTAACATTGTTACTTCACATCCCAACATGTTCTTGGCAAAACAAGTAGCAACCTTTTATCTGACATGGCAAAGTGATAAGAATGGTAATGAAGCCAACGTGTTGATGCCCATAGGGGACAGGACCAGCAAAACAACCTACAATGTCATAGCAATGATCAACCAGGCATACCGATTGAAGGATGAGGGACTGACATTGGACGAAATCACCCATGACCAACTTCAAGCAGCAGTGGACATGATGATGGTGATACCCATTGCATATACTGGAAGGATGTTTCATCGATCTCTACTACAACCGGGGTTCAAGCTCATGTTTGAACTGGTCTAGAGAATTTTTCTCAACCACAGCGGGTCTTATGACCAGGTGACTCTGGAGAAATTCAGAAATCTCACGGCTGTTGTACTCAATCTTAGAGTCAACTTGAGCCGAATTCTATTTGATTTAATGGCTAGAGATGCCAAGTTGGTAACCTATACCAAAGACAGCAGAGGAAGAGGAGTTTCAGTGGAAGTTAGGAGGAATTTGTACCATTCCACCAAAATTAGTCTAATGGTGGAAAGATTTTTCAAACAGCAAGTTTGGGAGAATGCTGTTGAGTTCAACACAAGTCTTACCATACCCAAGGATCAGCATCAGATTGAGATGTCCATGGGTTTGACTCTAGCACTCTTCAACAAAACTACTAATGAAGTGCATCACGCTGTACTTCTTGAGATAGGAAGTTCAAATCCAACATGGATGCCACCTACCAAAGGTGTTGAAAAACAGAAGGGAAAAGCAACCAAGGAGAAAGTTGTGAAAGAGAAAGCAACACGAAGATCAACAGTTAAAAGAGGCAGTTCTGTTGATACAGAAACTTCTGCGGCGTAGACTGAGGAAGGTTCAAGAGTCCTCACCACCACCAGAAACAGCACCAGAACACTCTTTGCCAGAACAATCCGAACAAATCAGACCAGAACAAGGAAAGGAAGCATCACAAGCTGAGGTAGCACCAACAGAGGCTCCACAAACAGAACCTGTATTTGTGGAACCAGAATCAAGTTACAATCCAAACCAGGAGAAGGCCTTCTCTCCCGCTAGAACACCAACACCCTCACCTACCCGAATGCAAAAAATTAGTGAGGAGGAGGAAGAAGCTAAATCAACTGATGAGGAAGATGAGAAGAAACGCCAGGCAGAGGGAGTTATTAATCTGTTGGAGAGTGAAGCAGATCACTCTGTGTTGCAAGAATTCCCAGGTATTCATCTTCTGCCAGAGAGTCTGGGAGCTGCTAAGCGCGTGAAATTCTACTTGCTGGTCAAGGACAGCGAGTATTACATTTTCGATGCGCTGCTCCAGATCAGAACAATAGAAGATTTGAAAAAGGAAGAAGCCACTCTACTCAACCTACTTCAAGCAAGCAGCGTCAGCAAAGTCAGAACAGAATACACTCAACTCATCCTTGCGCTCATGAAGCACGAGGCAAGACTTTTGAAGATCGATCTGAAATCATTTTATTCAGATAAAATGAATTTCTTCTTGAGTGTACCAGACGAAGTCACCGAGCAAGAGGTCCAGATGGAGAAGCCCGACCAACCAGAACAACTTCCACCACCATAAACTGAACAGCCCAAGAAGACATCGAAGAAAATTTCTTATGATCAACCTTGATCCAGTTGATGACACCCCAGTGGGACAGACAGTTGATGGAGAACCTAGTAATGACTTGTACACTCCGGGGGTCGCACAGAAGCTGAAAAAGAATGTTAATTTCTACAAGATGGAGGAGTTATTGGAGAGAGAAACCAGACCCTTCAACAATTATCAAATCGACAACCTGATCACTCTTCGGGTTGAAGATGACATAACAGATACTTGCAACATGCTACAGGAAAAGGCCACCCAGATACTTTCTGATTTCAACCAGCACCAGAAAGATTATGTCAATGACATGGATCTTGATATTTGCGAATGCTCAGCACAGTCCAGAAGGAGCTTGACAAGAAGATAGATGATGATTGTCTGGCAAATGAAGCACATCAAGCTAAACTTACCCTTCGTGTGGAAGGAGCAGCAGAACAAGCACAGAAGGCCACCACATTGGTTGCTGACCTTCTGGCCAAACAATAGAAGACCAACGACGCCGCAATCGGACAGAAGGCTGAACAACTCACTGCTGAGTTGAAGGAAGCAGCTGCTTTGTCCATACATTCCCAATTTGCTGCGTTTGAGATTGAGAAATTTGTGGAACTTATGAAGCAACAGCAAATGGAAGTCTTGGATGATCTGCTCTATCCGAACCCTGAAGAATTTGAGCATCAAAGCACTCGGATATCTGCAGTAGAAGAATTGCAAGAAACATAATGACAAAACAATCGCCACGATGAACAACAGGCTTGAACAGAAACTAAATGCGACTGATCAAACAGTCAATCTGTTACTTGGTTTCTAGGCTGATGCTGAGGAAAAGATGGACAGATGAAAGACGAGATAGCCTCACTTCGCACACTCATCAATTCCCTCTTTGATGATGTCGAAAAGAGGGAAATATCGGGAGGCAAGGGTGGCAAGAGCATAGCAAAAGAGACAGAAACAGAAATAGCAGGAGAAGAAGCAGAAACTCCAGTGGCTGTAATGGGAAAATCAGTGAAGGAGATGCCTACTACACAGCTGGTCTATGATGCCCAACGAGAGAAGATAAAGAATGGAGGAGCATCCAGATGGTTTTCATAAAAATCTTTATCTTGTCTGCTTTTGTCTTTTGTCTCTTTGTCTTCCACTTGTACTCATCAACTCATATTAATATATGTGGATTTTCTGAAGATAAAATCTCATTGTCCAGAAACTTACATTTCTGTTCTTGATTGTTATATAAACTTAAATAACAATCTGCTAACCTCACCAGAACATGTTATAGGTTTTACTTTGGTTATCTTTTAAAGTGTGGTTTCGACATCATCAAAAAGGGAGAAATTGTTGGGAACCCCATAAATAACTTAAGTTTTGATGATGTTCTCTCGAAAACACACTTAGGTTTGTTCATGTTCTGTGTTACCTCGATCTGCTCCATATGTAACAGAACACTAACATATAAAGTGTATTTGATAGGAGAATGGATCTTTTCTCTCTGATTTCTTAATTTGTCTTATCTTGCTTCATCTTATAAAATCATTATGTTTTAGTCAGTCAGAAGGACCAGAACGTTAAACAGACAGAAGCAGGCAGAAAGATTCAACAGAACTATCCTCTCTTCGCATCCAGAAAGTTGAACCAGATCAATCCAACCAGAAAGTTGAACCAGATCAACGCAGCCAGAAAATTGAACGAGATCAACGCAACCAGAAAGTTGAACCAGATCAACGCAACTAGAAAGTTGAACGAGATCAACGCAACCAGAAAGTTGAATCAGATCAATCCAACCAGAAAGTTGAACCAGATCAACGCAACCAGAAAGTTAAACGAGATCAACGCAACTAGAAAGTTGAACCAGATCAACCAGATCGACACTTAAGAATGGAAACCAGATGATGTCGACTAAGTGTCTGTGGATCTCCAAACCTAAACTACGCCTTTCGTACCTTAGAAGGAAGAAAATCAATCAAGAAAAGAAAAAGGAAAGCAGTATCTGTCAAACGATCTGCTTACCATACTTAGAAGATTATGTCAACCTCAATTAGAAGGCATGAGGAGATAAATTAGGGATTCATTATCCTTGATTGGTGAAATCACATTTACTTCAAACCAATCAAGCTCAACAGTTAGAATTTCAAATTCTACACCTATAAGGTCGGAACAAAGACTGGCAGAAGTAAGTAAGTAAGTGAGAGCAATATACGTATTCAAGATCATCTACCATCTACAAGCTGTAACTCTGCCCAGAAATCATCTCAATCATCGAAGCATTTACTGAGAAGATTTCTACTCACCAGATCGTGTTCCGAACCGTTCGTGATCGTAGTCACACCTCGATTCAAGTCTGTCTTATCGAGAAAGAAAGATGGAGATCTTTGCTAGCTAGTAGTTTTCTAGTGGATTAACGTGAAGAGATCCAGTTTACAGTAGTTTTCTGTAAGTTGTAAAGGGACACGACCCTTATTCGTGCATAAGTTTCCACCAGATTGTGTCTGAAACTTGTGGCTCGTTCTCAGCGAGTATGAATAAGAAGAGTATCCTAGTAGTTAATATCTAATCCAGTTTGGATTAGACCGTGGATGTAGGGGGTTTCCCGAACCACGTAAAATAACTGTGTTATTTACTTTCTGCATTTTATATTTGTCACGCCCCAAATCCCGAGGGACGGCGCACGCGCCAAGGGCATGACTAGGCGGGGATAAAAGAAGCGGGAAAGAAAGGGGGCATTGTGTTCGTGTGCATTTATATAAGTGAGAGTTGTCCTCGAAAATCGGACAGCATCTCCTCTATAACTTTGACTATGCCATTTTACATCCCAAACAGCTAACCAATGCAAAGACAATGTCTATAATAATGAATCTAAAATGAAT